>JAVTVY010003704.1:0-38695 GCA_036873755.1 Hanleya hanleyi | reverse complement strand
AGTGGCCCACCTAAACCCCAAAACGTCTATTTCCATTCCCTTTTCCCACAATTCCCTGTCTGCGCATGCGCGGAATGTTGAACGCGAACGAGCCACTAGTCCAGGCAGATGCTCCTTCGCGACTGCTTTACATTGATACCTCATACAACTCCATCGGCCCATTAGGGGTTCACCTAGATCCCAAAACGTCTATTTTCATACACTTTGTCTACTGCGCATGCGCAGAATGACGTCAGTTCCACGTGTCGCCCACCCCGTCGGATGGGTCTTCACGAATGCTTCACAGGGATACCTCATGCGACTCCATAGGACCACGAGTGGCCCACCTCGACCCCAAAACGTCTATTTCCATACCCTTTTCCCACAATTCCCTGTCTGCGCATGCGCAGAATGTTGACAACGACCGAGACACTAGTCCAGGCATATGCCCCCTCACATAGGCTTCACATTGATACCTCACTTGACCCAATCGGCCCACTAGGGGCTTACCTAGATCCCAAAACGTCTATCTCGATACCCTTTTCCCACAATTCCCTGTCTGAGGATGCGCAGAATGTTGACAACGGCCGAGACACTAGCCCAGACGGATGCCCCCTCACATAGGCTTCACATTGATACCTCATACGACTCCATAGGACCACTAGTGGCCCACCCAGACCCCAAAACGTCTATTTCCATACCCTCGGTCCACCGCGCATGCGCAGAGTGACGTCAGTTCCACGTCACACCCAGCCCATCAGATGCCCCTTTATGAATGCTTCACATTGACCCAATCGGACCATTAGTGGCTTCCCTAGACCCCAAAACGTGTATGTCCATGCCCTTGGTCTACCGCGCATGCGCAGAATGACGATATTTATTATTTGTTTATTTATTTATTTATTTATTTATTTATTCTGTGAAAACACGCAGATGTTCGAATCAAGGGAGATAACCCGAAATTTGCCAAAAATCAAAAAAGTGCAAACAGAGTTACCTCCCGCGGCAAAAGGGGAGGGTTTTTGCGGTGGACATACTACTCATACACTTGTACATTTTCACCTATATAACTGACGCTGACGTTAATCTAGATGGGATATGAACATAGAATGTCCGACAGATTAACATATACTCCTTCACAATCAAAATATCAGTACGGTGTACGGTTTCCAAAATTCTAAAATGATGTACATTATGCGCATGGTGTACATTGCACTAGATATGCAATCCTGCATCAATGACATCATATAATTTAACATACAATGTGAGCACAACTAGTATAGTAATGATCGCCCCATATTAGGATTATAATTGAGGTCTACTAAACAAACCATTGTATATGACAACAATGAAGATCTATATCATTATCAATTGATATTGAGCCTCATAGGTACATTATACACGCAAAAAAATAAATAACACAAGCAGGAAATTTATACTTGTGCTGATTTTCGACAAATATATATACGAGCCTACTGAGCGAATCGTTTCATATAACACGACCGAAAAGTAGGGACATATTACGTATTCATTGAATATCCTTTGATCGACCGATTTCTGTCGATCGCGGGGAAATCATGACGCGGTGCAGAAATACACGGTGACAGCATACCATGCGCACCCCGACCTCATGGCTTGATTTCGCCATTCCGTTGGCGTTGGTGGCCCAATTTCGACCGTACAATTAGAGAATTTGCTTGGACCAAGGAGGGTATTTCATGGCTGAAAGATTTGATAGTAACGGAATTTAACAATCAATTTGATGCAAACGTTGGTTTAGTGCTTTACCCTATCTGGCCTGGGCTTTTACACTGTGAACTAGGACAACGTGAGATCGGACATTTTGTGCATTTAACGTGATTTTGCTCGCGTTCGCTTTGATATGCCTTGTCTGAGCTGTCTAGACTAACGTGTCTTTGCTCACGTTGGGTTCAGCAATCTATCGTCACTTTTCGAGCGCTCATTGAACAGCGAGCAAAGAACGTGGAGATCATCACGCTGTATCGAGCAGTCTTTGTTCACCTGCAATCCTCTTATAATCCCCTGAACGTTCTCTTTCGCACTGCTAGCGTTGTCAGCTTAAGCTGGCTAACACATAAATTATCTTGCCCGTACAAGATTCAAGCAGCCTTCGCTGGGTTTAACTTATTAAATACCATATGCTCCCTCACTGTTATTCCCACGATCATGCGCTACTGTATGCTAAAGTCCCCTTTCCGATTTAAGCTATTATGTAACTCTAACCTACAGACCATTTTACAAACACAACCTCCGCAAACATTAAGCTGAATGTAATTATATTCTGGACGTTGAAATTTTTGAAATTATAATAATATTTATCCAACTTATTTTCTGTTGTACCTTTCTTTTCCATTTTCTGAATAACATTTTAAATCTGCTGCTATGTAGTATTTGTCACATGGTTTCAATGAATCAGCATTAGACTGGATCAAACGTAATACGCGAATAATTAAACTCTGTTTAGTAAACGAAAATGCATAAACGAAAGTCCTCCTAATAGTGCATGCAGAGATTATAATTAGCAGGCATATGGTCCAAGAATATTTTCAAATATTACAAAAGACTAACCAGAGAAGTGTTATATTACAGTTACAACAAATGTAGTTTACCAAACCTGTAATCAGGACATTTGGGCACGCAACATTTCGGTATGCGACATTTCGGTAAGCAACATTTCCACACGCGACATTTCGGCACAAAATGAAGGGTACGACGTTTCGGCAACTGTTTGTCTCGCCAAATTAAGCCGAATATAAAAAAATTAAATTCTTTTTTAACATATGAATAGATCATTTTAAGGGTTACCAAGTTAAGGATTTTCGTAGTTACCCACGATTATCCGCGACAGTTCGATAACCTTATTTAGACATATTAAGGTTGGTTGATGAGGTTTTCAATAGTAATAAAATGACAACATGTCTTTCTAAACCAACTGCATATGTGAAATAAAGTTGCCGAAATGTCGCAGATATTCGCGACCAGAGAATCTACAACTTGCTAAAACCTAAAATGACGTTTATATATTAAAGAAATGTTAAAAAATGATTTTAGAATAATTTTAGTATAATTTGGCCTGGAAAAAAGGTGCCGAAATGTCGCGTGCCGAAATGTCATACTCTCCACTTGGTGTCGTAATGCCGCGTTCCGGAATGTCGCGAATATTCAGAAAGAATATGTCTGAAAGTATTGCTAAATTCAATCCTCGTTGGAGAACGTTATGAAATGCAAAGATGAAATATCTCATTTGAATTCTATTATATATCGTAGCTTCGATTCCAGTATTAGTGGTTGCAGACTATGTTATATGAAGTTGAGATGTTTTTATCTGTAGGTTATATCATGGTGATAGCTCGTTATCAGATCGTAAGTAGTGGTATAACAGCCTATTCGACCCACTTGACCTACTTTTTTGGTGTCACGTGGAGGTCACGTGACCGTAGAGGTCAAGGCCGTTATATGTCCGTCACGTGACCGGAAATGACCTTTGGGGGCATGTATTCCTCCGCGATGATGCGGTCCGGCGGTGATACGGTCGCGGGGAGAAGCCTCCGCTGACAGAAAGTAGCCCCGGGAAGATTCTCCGGAAATGTCGGGCAATGTCCGGCAATCTCCTGGAATGTCCGGCAATCTCCGGCAATGTCCGGCCATCTCCGGGAGAATTAAGGGTCAATAAGCCTGTAATGCCAAAGCATCAATGGAATGCATGGGACAAGCTCCGCGACAATATCGCCAGAACTATGCCCAGCATAAATGGCAAGTGCGGGAAGCTCGTCATAGCCATACAGTGGGAGAATGGAAAGGGTCCCAGCGGGACTAGAACCCGGGTTACTCTCTCTCAGAAGCAGACACGTTATCCACTACACCATACAAACCAAGGTTGAAAATATCCTTATATATCTACCAGAGGGCAGATCACTATACCGCTAGGGTGGCTAGGCCCATACTGGCTCAGTGGACAATGTTTAACCTAATGAGAAACCCACACATGCTCATTTGCGGTATGGGTTGTGGGATCTCGTTTTCTTCGTCTTACCACGTAGAACACGATGGGCGTGGTATCGAAGCTAGGCGGTGAATGTTTTTGAAAAAGTCAAAGTGCGCATGGCAAGTAGCGCTGGGGTGGACGTTTTGGGGTCGAGGTGGGCACCTGGTGGTCCGATTGGGTCGGGTGAGCTCTCGTGTGCTCTCGTAAGGGGCATCCGACTGGATGGGCTTAACGTCGAACATTCTGCGCATGCGCAGTAGAGGAAAGATATTGGAATGGACGTGTTGGTGTCTAGGTGGGCCACTCTTGGTCCGAATGAGTCGTGGGAGGTATCAATGTGAAGCTCTCATGAGGAAACATCCGAGTGGATGGGTGTGAGGTGGAACTGACGTCAGTCTGCGCATGCGCATTGGAGAAAGTGTATTGGAATGGACGTGTTGGGGTCTAGGTGGACCCCTAGTGGTCCGATTGGGTCGTATGAGGTGTCATCGTGAAGCATTCGTGAGGGTCCATCCGACTGGACCAGTATGTCGTCCGTTTTCAACATTCTCCGCATGCACAGACAGGGAATTGTGAGAAAAGGGCATGGGAACGGACGTTTTTGTGTCGAGATGGGCCACTCTTGGTCCGAATGGGTCATGGTAGGTATCAATGTGAAGCTCTGGTGGGGAAGCGTCAAACTGGATGGGTGGGGTGTGGAAATAGCGTCTATCTGCGCATGCGCAGTAGAAAAAGTCTATTGCAATGGACGTTTTAAAGTCGATTGTGTTTGTTGGAAGTCTTATCGTGCTATGGATGCGCAATTGGGCAGTAATGAAGAAAGAATGAGTTTGAGTGATTGAGGGACCACTATTGGTCCGATTGGGTTGTGGGAGGTGTCATAGTGAAGCACTCGTAGAGTCAGACTGTACGGGTGTGTCGTGGAAGTAAGGCTATGGTCTGTATAGGCAGACAGAGAACGGTGGGGAAAAGGCATTTGAAGGGCCGTTATGCTTTTTGGACACTGGATGCATCACTCTTCCGCATGGAATATACTTTGATCATATGTTTCCTATTCCTTTAAGGTGCCACTGTTTGTATTTTAAACGATAAACGGTCCATAAATGCCGGCCTGGTATATACCGACAAATGGTATTACATACAAAGCCATTAAAAGCTTATACAGTGATCCGTATTAAGCCGAGATTAACCAAGGAGCGCTCAGGAGACCGCTTTATCTTTCCCAAGTTTGCCCCGATATTTATTTCATAACTTCGAAGCACCTTTCCTCGGACAGTTCGACTTTGGACTCTCAAATCCGCACTAGAGCATGCATTCGTCTATTAACGCAGTTAGTATCTGCGTGCGTAGGGACGAAACCAAGAACTTACATATATTATATCAAAACGTGATTATTCTTGAACGTTAAATCCTTCCGAAGATATCAACGCGCATGGTCTTGATGATTTCATGTTTATTTGTTTATCTACATTTTTATTCAAATGATCAATTTCTTCCGTGAATGCAAATAAAGAATAATCCGAATGTTCTAATTGTCTCCAATGTGGCCTAAATTTAACAACGGAGGCGACTGTGTCCTGCCGATTTGTAGCCCTTTTCTCGTCTATCAGATTTTTTTTATTTCAGTTGAATAAAGTCACAAAAAATCACCGTTGTGCCTTTTGGACACTGAGGACATTACTCTTCCGCATAGAATATACTTTGACCATATGTTTTCTATTCCACCTACATTCCCCTGAACGTTCCCTTCCTCATGGTTAGCATTGCCAGCTTAAGAGGGCTAACGCATAAATTCTCTCTCTCGCACAAGGGTCCACTGACCTTTACATATGAATTACTGTAAGCTCCCTCATTATTTTCATCAGGATCGTGCGCTATTCTGACGATCATCAACACTATATTAGCTCCCCTGCAATTCGATTTTACAGCGATTTGAAATTACTCAATTCGACTTTATTGGATACATTTAGAAAATAAGGCAAGGGAATACTGGGAATGAAGGCAAATAGACAACTCAGCCAGGTGGTGAAAAATAGCGAGAAAAGAAAAAAAATCCCTTTGTTTTTGAGATAGTGAAACCAAAAGTTAATATATTTA
Organism: Hanleya hanleyi; assembly: GCA_036873755.1. Lineage (NCBI taxonomy): Eukaryota > Metazoa > Mollusca > Polyplacophora > Lepidopleurida > Hanleyidae > Hanleya > Hanleya hanleyi. The sequence continues at coordinate 32,613 of JAVTVY010003704.1, read as the reverse complement.
TTCTGCCCGAAAGTGCTTCGTTCAGAGAAACGACCCAAGTCATATGCTGTGAAAAGCTTGCGATCAAAAGTCACGGTAAAATAGCACCAGTGGACGTTTAAAGTCGGGTGTTTTTAATAAATTTATATAAAATTCTTATAAATTTAGACATGAGGTGTATTTTTTCAATATCGATGCGCGCTTATAAATGCGAAACAAACGGAAAAATAGACCCATAAATCTGTACACATTATGTTCAGATTTATTTCCGGGAAAACGATCAGAAACCACCTCCGGTGATCTGGGACTTATGAGCTTCCGGGGTCTAGGCGGCCCCTGGACCTTGGTATATTGGGCTGTGAGGATTTTCTTATTTTAGCATTGTGTAAATGGATCGTATCTGTACGCGTAGTAGTTTCTATTATGTTCCATGACGTAAAAGTATCGTTTTAGATAAGTTGAATATATAACTAGAAAGTGAGGTGTGAGACAGACAGAGAACATGGCATTTGAGTGGACGTTTTAGGGTGGAGATGGACTATCCTTGCTCCTGATGGGCCACTATTGTACCGTGTGGGATAGACTAATGAGAAAAAATATGTATATTGGGTCGTAGACGCAAAGCAATTCCTAATAGGGTTACGGGTGTTTTGGTTTCTAGGTGAGCCATCCTTGGTCCAAATGGGCCGTGTGGGGTGTCAAATTGAAGCTCTCGTGGGGTAGTTGTTATTGGAAGTAGCGTCATTCTGTGCATGCGCAATCGGGAATTAGGTATTTTCTGCAGTGCGCACGGTGAGGTTTGTGTTAAAGGTGGACCATCCGTGCTCCAAATAGACTTTGTGGAGTGTCATTTTTGTGGATTTGATATTTTCTGGAACATCATGATGTCTTGCCGGCATCGTTGACAACTGTTGACCGCTTCTTTCTTGCAGGAAACAAGCCTATGTTTATGTATACTATGATTGCTATTTTGAATTTGGTGCTAATACTGTTATATGGAATATGGAATAGGTCTTTGGATTATGGACGCGGATATTCTCTAATGGACGACGGCTGAATTATGGATGACGGACTAGACGCTTGTAATGTTGAAGTTCTAGTGAGATCACGTTGATCTGCGCATGGGCAGACGGAATATATTCGAATAACAGTGTTTGAATGAATGATTTTAGAGTACTTCTGGGCAGATTTTTGTGTGGAACAAAGCTATCAACTTCTCTCCTTTGGTCCAAAATAGTTTTCCGTACATTATTTCGATTATCCATCTACCATTTTCCTCACACTCTTCGTCAAATAATGGGGATTTCCAGAAATAATCCAGACCCCCCCCCCCCATATGGAAGATGTCAAATCTGGGAAAATAGTCCCTGCCAAATTTTAAGTTTGGAGAATTTGAACATTGAACAATAATCTATGGATCCTACCAACCTGTAGTTTGCAATTGTAGAATAACCCATGCATGATATTTGAACCACCAGTAATAATCCATGGATTATCTTTAATGCTATGTTAATTATTTGTTTTCATGCCGAAAATGTCAATATGTAAAATTCCACTGAAAAGTCAACTTTGTACTGCCTGTGGCTGCAGAGATCATACCCCAGCTATTGCACTGGCAATGCAAAGAAAACCATTTGTGGATGCCTCAAATAAAAATGCAGGTTTGCAGGTAGTTTTGTCCAAGTAGTAGCAATTTTAATTTGATTTTACTTCCCAAAGTATACGTCCACTCGTCGTAATTAAAGTAGCTGAGACAATATTACTTCATTTATGTTAACTAATGGTATAATGTGCTACTTAAATGAGCTTAATAGTGTAGGCATATGGTTTACAAGGAGACAATAATGCCTTGTCAATAATGTTATCATCAGGAGGTCTGACCATGGTTATATAAACATCTATTAAGCATTACAAAGGTAACTGTTCTCATCAGAGAGGTGTGCGCAAGCGGTTTTCGCAGTCAACCTTCTTATATGGCTATATAGGACTTTATGATGTATTGAATACAATTTCACATTTGTCTATTCTTTTAGTGGTTGATAACATCAGAAAGTATGATACACAACTGTCTTGGGGTATATTAATACTGTAAATCAAATAATATTTTCTTGCTCCTTTTTGTGTCAATATTTACCACGTCTGTTACATATTAAGGCATGGAACCGATTGAAAAATCGCACCTTTTCCCGCTTAGCTTAACCCTAAATAAAAAGCTCTTTGCTTTATTTTTGTAATCCAGCCGTTGATACTGACAAGTTTACTCGCGATATGGAATAGAGATTTTTACAAATTAATGGTCGCTCCAGCAACTAAATTGCTTCCTCTTAACTTTGGAAACTATAAAATGTGCCGATTCGTCGATAAGAATGCATGCTTCGCCGGAGCGATGTGGAACACCTCCTCACCGAGTGTTAATGTAATTATAAAATGGCTCAATCGCCGGTGAATTTTAATCCGTACCGTACAACAGATTGTATATACCGTTTGAGGCGCTTTACCCAAAAGCCCGATCCGAGATTTTCAGCTTCATTAAATTCAATATACCAGTATACAGAGGACGTACTTTACAAAATGGTACCAGTCTTCGATACACTCATGCCACAAGTTTGACGAAAACGGTCTTCACTTTCTAGTTTCTTCTTCTCGTGCCCTCTCGATGTATTTTAATCTGTACGCAATCTGTCGGTTTCATGCAATAAGAGCACTGGCCCGCGAGACAAGATTTTTGGGGGTGTGGGCGGTGGTATTACGGTGAAGTGTCGAAATATGGGGTCTCTATATATAACCCCATGCTTTATATAAATCCACATCAAGGCGTGAAACGGACTTTGGGTGAATCGAGAAATAAACAGTTTACCACCATACAAAATACATCAGAATATTCTACAAGTATCACTTTATATATTCCCGTCGTCAAATTAGTAAATTTGTGCAATTTTTTACCTTCGCCGGGCGATTCAGAATCCAACCAAACTGTCCATCCATCTAGGAACAGTTAGATTATGGCGGGCTTCGTTCTCAATTCTGATTGGTCAGTCTCAACAGCTGATCAGTGCGTGACCTCTCTTGCCGGAGGCGTGTCGAGACTGACCAATCAGAATTGAGAACGAAGCGCGCCATAATCTAACTGTTCCTAGATGGATGGACAGTTAGGTTGGATTTTGAATCGCCCGGCAAAGGTAAAAAATTGCACAAATTTACTAATTTGACGACGGGAATATATAAAGTGATACTTGTAGAATATTCTGATGTATTTTGTACATACATACTCCGCCAAATAAATGCTGTTGTTTTTTCAAATATGAAATACATATGAAGATACATTACCTATAAAAAAGTAATTTTCGGTGCGATGTTACTGACAGCATGCTCTGTATAGATTTTTCTGTGCTGCTTTATTTCTTTACACACTCAGCTGGCACAGCTCCATAATACAACAACATCTAAAGAAAACCTCCAGTAGTGAGGTGGCTTAGCAGAAAGATCGCGACACGCTGGACCGAAGCACCAAACTTGGCACATCCATCACTTGAGGCATACAGAAAAATATCAGAAGGGGTGCCCATTGCTCTGGGCCGTGTGACGCCCTCTGGCCCCCAAAAGGGCATCTAAGGGAAAATATTATTATTGGAAAAATAGTTGACTTCCCAATAGCTTCATGATTTTCGTTATCCTTGAGGCTAGGAAGCTGAAACTTGCCACATTATATCCTTGGTTCCAGCGCTACAATAAAATGTAACAAAATTGAAGATGGCCTCTATGATGATGTTACAGTGACGTCATATTATAACAATAAGCCATTTTATTGACGATTTTTCTGATCTATTTTTCAAATTTTGTATTTGTGCCATTTTCTTCGCTCAAACTGCCTTGTAAATCAGTAAATAATCATCTGATATGAAATAAAATATTATTATGCACTTTCGCGTAGACAAAATATACCAATTTTGAAGAAAATACGATAAAAACACAACTGTCGTCCATTCTGAATTTACCCATGATGTTCTTCTCCGAGAATTAAATGGCCCTAATATGATTTGCTATATGGACACAAAGTGCCAGCTGCCAACAGTTCCGAGCATCAGAGAAAATTTTATTGGAAGAGCGGGGTGGGGGGGAGGAAGCTGAATCCAACAATAACAATTGAACACAGGATCCTCCCTATTCAGTATCATTTTACTAGTGGGTGTGCCTGCAGAACCGGCATATAATTGGAGTAGTGCACGTTTCCTGAACCATGCACATGTAAATGTGTAAATATAATGGTATTTTCACCCAGTGGGGATAAGGTGTAGTTCAGAGACCCCTCCCCAATCTGCCTCTGAACCTGAAATCGTCCTAAGCACTCTCAGTCATAGCCATAGCGACGGCTAGAAGTCAACGTGTTATTTTAATGTTAATTTCATGTTCCTGTCCCTCAATGGGCGTTAAATGCAATTTCCGATCCTTTTCTGTGTCTATTCACTCTCTGAGATCCCTGTAGTTATCCTGAAAAAGTTTGACAGGCTTTTGACCGAAAAAAAAACAATATTGCGGGCCTCTGTTTTCACACTTGGTATTTCCACAGCTATCTTGACAAAGTTCCATGAACATTCGACCAAAGCTGTGTCCATTCAATGACAATATATAGACAAGTGCTATAACATGTTACTTGTATGTTGCGCGGGTGATTGGGTGGGTACAGTTTCCTGTTGCTTCAAAGCATTTTGCCGAGAAATAACAGGAACTTGATAATGTGATGTCTAGCACTGTAATATCACTTGTCTTTATTGCACCATGTAAGCGTCCTGTCTGTGTCTTGTGTGCTGTCCTCGGTGTTTTATATGGTGGATGGAGGGTGTCTGGTTCCATGCTGCTTCAAAGATTTCTTCTTTGAAGTAACAGGAACGCAACTTGGCTGGGTGGTGCTTAGTTGGTTCGTCGCGATATAGCTGAACTGTTGTTGAAAGCCACGCTAAATTCTATTCACTCACTCACCCTTACTTGTATGTTGCATGTTCTCGGTCCCCATTGGGTGTTAGCTGTTCTTTTGATTCCTTCTTGATTTAGAGTCCCTTTTCTGACCATACAGCTCTGTTAGCTATCCTGACGAAATTTGATGGCCTTCCAATAAAAAAATCCCGACCTCCAACAGGCGTAAGATGCCCTTTTTGGGATTGTTCTTTTCAGTTTCACCCTCACTGACTCCAACATTCTTCAGATGAAGGTTCGTACCATTTCGTTCGAAAATCTTGGCTTTTCTCGGCGGTCACAAATATACAAACAGAGGCGTGTAGAACTAAACACAAGTCCCCGGCCTGTGTAACACTTGTTAATTCAGCTATTCTTCTCTCGAACTTAAAAGTAGAAAGATTGAAATTGGAGCGATATACAGGAAGTGGGAAAAATTGACGTCTGGTGACTAAAAAGCAACCATATGACTTAACAGGAAAGCTTCCCTTGGCACCTCACCTGCAGACCCGAGAATACGGTGAATTCTCGGTCGTAGCCTCAGTATCTCAGCCGCGCTTTTATTGCAGCTGTTAATATGGATACTATGAAGTATCCCCACGGCCTCTAGCAACGCCTTAAGCGGAATTAGATACGCTAGCTCGTGAGATGTGATGACAGATCAACTCAAACAAATAACTCATTGGATGTTAATGGATGAGCATCGAGGACGTCTGATGAAGTAAACGCCTCAACATTGGGTGAACCTGGTAAATGCTAGAATACCCTACAAAACTGTCCAGTCTTGGACATTTCCATCTTTTTGCCCCCCATTTTACGAGATGAAACACTGAATTGTCAATTTTTACATGGATAAGGGGCGATTGTTTCCTTTTACACAGGCGATTATGTGAACCTAATTGGTATGGGTGGTTTCAGCCACCCGGATATCCCTTCTCAAAAAGCCTGTGGCATAAAACTCGGAGCACAGCTTCATGAGTAAATTCATAATGGATAACATTAGGGTGTACCAGAATGTTCTGTTTTCATCGTATCCCTTCAAAATTGATGTGTTGTTCTTCGTAAAAGTGCTCAAAAGTATTTTATCTCAAATAAGATGATTATTGACTAATTTACCAGGCAGTTTCAACGAAAAAAATCTCACAAATAAAAAATGGGGAAAATTGGTCAGAAAAATCGTCAGCAAAATGACTTTTTTGGGGAATATGATGTCACTGTGATGTCATCATGGCCGCCATCTTGGATTTTGTGACATTTTCCGGTAGCGCATGAACCAGTGATACAGTGTGGCAAGTTTCAGCTTCCCAGCCCAAAGGATAATGAAAATAACGAAGCTGTTTGTATGCTAACTATTCTTTAAATAACAATATTGCCCCTCAGATGCCCTTTCGGGAGTCAGAGGGCATCACAGAGCCCAGAGCAAAGGGCACCCCTTCTGATATTGTTCTATATGCCTCAAGTGATGAGTGTGCCAAGTTTGGTGCTTTGGTCCAGCGTGTCACGATCTCTCCAAAATATGGCCCTAAGCGACCTCACTATAGGGTCCATTCAACATGTTCCGAGTTCTCATCGTTCCAATTGGTCTTTGTAATGGGAGTAGTAGTATAAGCGTGAAAAAGGTCCCATTGACCTCTTTGCACTTAAACTTGAGGGGTAACTCGTGATTTCCCTAAAGAATCCGACAGGGGGCGCCACCAGCTCAAGGCATGTACTGACATGTTATGGATTGCATCAGCATTGGCTGTGTGCCAAGTTTTGACCACTATAGTTCGGTTAACCTTTGACCTTGTATTCCTCCGCGGTGATGCGGTCATGTCTGGCGGTGATGCGGTCGCCTCCGCGGAGAAAAAGTAGTCCCCAGAATTCAAATACGCTGCATGGTCCGATTGGGTCGCATGAGGTATCAAAGTGAAGCATTCGTAAAGGGACATCTGATGGGCTGGGTGTGGGGTTGAAATAGCGTCATTCTGCGCATGCGCGGTGGACCAAGGGTATGGAAATAGACGTTTTGGAGCTAGGGGAGCCACTAATGGTCCGATGGGTCGAGTGAGGTATCAATGTGAAGCATTCGTGAGGGGGCATCCGATGCTGTGGGTGTGGGGTTGGAATAGCGTCATTCTGCGCATGCGCGGTAGACCAAGGGTATGGAAATAGACGTTTTGGGGTCGAGGTGGGCCACTATTGGTCCGATTGGGTCGAGTGAGGTATCATTGTAAAACCTATGTGAGGGGGCATCCGATGGGCTGGGTGTGGGGTTGAAATATCGGCATTCTGCGCATGGGCAGTAGACCAAGGGTATGGATATAGACGTTTTCGGGTATTTGTGGGCCTCCAGTGGTCCTATGAAGTCGTATGAGGTATCAATGTGAAGCACACATGAGGGGGCATCCGCCTGGACTAGTGTCTCGGCCGTTGTCACCATTCTGCGCATTCGCAGACAGGGAATTGTGGCAAAAGGGTATGAAAATACACGTTTTGGGATCTAGGAGAGCCCCTAATGGGCCGATGGAGCCGTATGAGGTATCAATGTGAAGCACACATGAGGGGGCATCTGGCTGGACTAGTGGATCGGCCGTTGTCACCATTGTGCGCATGCGCAGACAGGGAATTGTGGGAAAAGGGTATGGAAATAGACGTTTTGGGGTCGACATGGACCACTATGGGTCCTATGAAGTCGTATGAGGTATCCGTGTGAAGCATTCGTGAAGGCGCATCCGGGTGGGTGACACGTGGAACTGACGTCATTCTGCGCATGCGCAGTAGACCAAGAGTATGAAAATAGACGTTCTGGGATCTAGGGGAGCCCCTAGTGGACCGATTGGATCGAGTGAGGTATCCATGTGAAGCCTATGGGAGGGAGCATCCGCCTGCACTAGCGTCTGGTCCGTGCTTAACATTCTGCGCATGCGCAGACAGGGAATTGTGGGAAAAGGGTATAGAAATAGACGTTTTCGGGTCTAGGTGGGCTACTATGGGTCCGATGGAGTCGTATGAGGTCTTATTTTGAAGCCTATGTGAGGTGGCATCCGCCTGGACTAGTGTGTCGTCCGTGTTCCACATTCTGCGCATGCGCAGACAGGGAATTGTGGGAAAAGTGCATCGCAGTGAACGTTTTAGGATATAGAGGAGCCCCTAATGGGCCGATGGAGCCGCATGACGTATCAATGTGAAGCCTATGTGAGGGGCATCCGCCAGGACTAGTGTCGCGGCCGTTGTCACCATTCCGTGCATTCGCAGACAGGGAATTGTGAGCAACGCCCGCCAACGCCAAGCTCAACGCTTCAACGCCCTGGTGAATTAGCCCAAAAGCTCTGATTTTCATGGAATTGTCATTAATTCATTGGAAATGCAGTGACGCCCGTCAACGTCCGCTTTAACGCCCTAGCATAACGCCTTGACGCCATGATATAGACAGATAAGAGAAGAACAACAACAACAAGGATGAGAGAACAACAACAACAACAACGAGTTTTTTTTCATAAAGTTTATTTTCCCCTCCATCATAACATACCCACGCTGGGGGAGCCGCGTTGGGTATGTTTACAATTCAAGAATACTGTTGTCCAATCAGAGACCGCCATTTGGTCCTGCCATATTCGTTCTTGCCCGTTAGATGTATTCTCGGCTGCACTTGTCCAATCAGAAGCCGTCCTTAAGAAAGTCCCATCTTCGGCCCTGTTCGCTCTCAGCCGTTTGTTCTAATCGTCGTCGGTCAGGCCTGGATATTCGTCGGGCAGCATGTCCTGAAACAGTTGTTTGCGCATTCTAATCGCATTTTCCAGGGCCTCGGTGGGTGGTAACCCCATAGCCTCTTCCAAGTGACGCTTGGTCTTCATGATGGACCTGTGCTTGGGGTCGCCTTTCATTTCAAGCGGTAGTAAGGTATACTGTTCATAGATCGCCATGGCTGTTTTCCTGATGCGGGGCCGCATTTCGGTGTACGCCTGTTGTAAGTTATCCTGTCCCGCGTCCTCGATCGCTTCAGCGTGAGTATTGATAGCTGCTGTCACAATACGATCCCAGAAGGTAGGTTCTGCCTCACTTTCCTGGGATGTAGGCTGACTATCTGAGGTCAAGCTCCTTGTATCAGTAGATAGACTGTCAGCAATCTCGGTTTCGCCATCAGTCGATACACTCTCAGCCGCTTCCTCAGTGGGCTCCTCGGAGTCTGGATGGAAAGTCTTCTGGTGTCGCATCATATCGTAATGTCTGGTGAACGTGGGTTCGCACTCAAAGCAAGTATAAGCCATGTCGACGGTTGAACGTCGACTGAGCGTGTTTTAGCAATACACTTCATTTTATAGACGCCCGACAACGCTTAGCTTAACGCTTCAGCGCCTTCGAGAATGCGGGGAAAGGAGATAGAAGGCCTCCTCGACACTGGGATGAATCACCATCGGCTCTTCAATTCGGAACGGCGGATCGACCTCCATAGGTTCTTCCATTGGAGGATGTAGGGAAGGCAGATGAAAGGGCTCCTGGACACTGGGATCAGTCACCATCGGCTCTTCAATTCGGGGCGGGGGATCGACCTCCATGGGTTCTTCCATTCGAGGATGCATTCCCATGGGAACTGAAATATCCGGTCTGGAGAGTGGCGAGCGTGATCCGTGTATGACACTATGGTGACGTTTCAATTGACTGGGATGCTTAAAGACTATATCACACTCTGCACATGTGTGAGTGGGTACTTCGTGGCATGCACGTGTGTGACAACGTAAACTGTCCAGGCGATGAAAGGGCTTCCAGCAAGTCGTACACGTGAACATTGTTGTAGAGTGTCTGCTGAGTGAAACGTCGACTGTGCGTGTTTTGTGAATACACTTGCTTTTATAACGCCAGTCAACGCCTAGCTTAACGCTTCAACGCCCTGGTGAACTAGCTCACAAGCTCTCATTTTTCTAGACACCAATACATCGAAATGCGATGACGCCCGCCAACGTCCGTCTCAACGCCTTAACGCCCGTCTCCATACCTATCTCAACGCGTTATGCCATCATCATTGGACGTTTATGTTGGAGGTTGAAGAAGATAATTTCCCGTCTCCAGCTGGGTCTCCATAAAGGTTTGAAATGCCTCATGCAGGGTCAGCAGATTCTGGGAACGGGTAGTTGTGTTGGTATCCTCATTGGATATTATCTGTTTCTTATGCAGCAGAAGACATACGCGTGTCACCCATTGGATGTCATCTATGAGCGTGATAAGATGTGAAGGCATGCGTTGGTGCTGAACGGTGACTTCACCTTGCGCTGTATCAATAATAGCATCGACATTGGCTTGACGTAAGGCTTCGGCTAGAATATCCTCGTTGTCGGGTTCAAACAAGTCGGACTCTGCAGTGCTCATGGTGAAATGAGGGGACTGGTGCCGTGTGGTCTATTTATAGTGAGACGCTTTTGGTCTTAATGATGCGTTCGAACAAATGTTTCTTTTGTGCTATTGCGGTGACATACGCCGCTTTCCAGTTCATGCCCGAGGTTTTCAACATCGACGCTGTTCTTTCGATTTTCATATGGACCGGGTCTTGTCCAACAATTTCATATGGGTCAAGAGGTCGCCATACTGCTGACGTAAAGCCCGTCGTAGTCTGGGTGCCAAAGTATTATGGGCTAACATTGCGGCTTCCTCTTTCGAATACCCTTTGCGGTGAAACTTGTGGCCTCCAACATCTCCCCCAGCTCGGCGTTCATTCTTTCTGTGAACAAATCCTTCCATAGCCTCGAGTTCACATTATGTTCATTCCCTTGTACGGGTACGGGTTGGTCTTTCACGGTTGGGTGGTATTCGGGGACTAATGGTATGAAGGGGACCTGTTGTACGGGAGCGGGTTGCTATTTTTCCAAGAGTGGACTCGGTGGATGGTGTAGAGGCTGCGGTGATGCCTCGCCGGGTAACAGGTGGGTCGTCAGCCGCCGATCTTCGGGGGTATGGGCTTTTAAATCTACGAACAGGTAGCCGTACGGACGACTTGTCGCTCCTTGAAACGCCCGCATGAAATCGTCAATGTTCTGAGGATAAATTCGACTACCAAATACACGGATTTGAGCTCTGTCGATGGGGTTGGATAACAACACAAAGTATTGGCAGTTCAAGGCAATATCTCTGGACGCCTTCCCTTGAGGAAAGAGATTCTGAGTCAAATAGATGACGGACAGATTGCGATGATGGGACCCTTTGGTGAATAGGTCGGCGATTTTCGAATTGTCCTTGGCCGCACTCATCAGATCATCGAGCACTACCACGTTGGTCTGCTCGGAATCGAAGTAATAGGGTTCGTCTATGTCGTGAGGAATTCCTGGGACAAAGCTCACATTCTGTAATCGCGTAGTTTCGTAGGCGGGCTGCCATTGGCTATAACACCAAACAACACGTGTCGGAGCTGGGGTTGCCATACCTTCCTCTAAGAACTTCATCACCCAGGACGTCTTTCCACACCCCGTGGGGCCGCTCACCGTCATCGTATAGGGATGTTCTACGCCACTTGGTGGACCTATAGCGGGACCTGGTGGTCTGAGCATATTGTCGCGACGAGAGAGTGTCTTTTGACAGAACGGACATGTACTCGACATGGTACCCGGTCAAAGGATGGATGCAGACTGAGGCTAATGGTGTACAAACGACCTTATATGACCACTCACTCAACTCCCACTCACCCTCACACTCAAACTCACTCACTCACTCACTCACACGCGCGCATACACTCACACTCACAGGTAACTTTACCAGGTAGTTGGATGAGAAAATAGGCCGTTATCTACTCCAAACACACTCCATCGCACCTCCGAAACTCCCGCTTTCGTTACTACTCTCACTGATGACGTTGACGTCACAGGTGACGTGGGCATCCCTTCAAGTCGTGGTCTACACCCCAAGAGCTACAAAATAACACTTCCCTAAACACATTCGGACCAATAGTGGTGCATATCGGCCTCAAAATGTCTATTTCCATACTACGGCCTGCCTGCGCATGCGCAGAATGACGATTTTCCTAACACCCATCCACCCAGGGGAGGCGCCCTCACGTATGCTTCAAATTGATACCTCATTCGACTCAATCAGACCATTAGTGGCCCACCTAGACCCCAAAACGTTCCTTCTAATGCACTTTTCCCACAATTTCCTGTCTGCCCATGCGCAGAATGTGGAAAATGGTCAACGCACTAGTCCAGACGGATGCCCCCTCACGTATCCTTCACAACGATACCTCACTCGACCCCATAGGCCCAATAGGGACTCACCTAGACCACAAAACGTCTATTTCCATACCCTTTTCCCACAATTCCCTGTCTGCTCATGCGCAGAATGTGGAACACGGACGATGCACTAGTCCAGGCGGATGCCCCTTCACGAGAGCTTCAAAATAAGACCTCATACGACTCCATCGGACCCATAGTAGCCCACCTAGACCCGAAAACGTCTATTTCCATACCCTTTTCCCACAATTCCCTGTCTGCGCATGCGCAGAATGTCAAACACGGACCAGACGCTAGTGCAGGCGGATGCTCCCTCACATAGGCTTCACATGGATACCTCACTCGACCCAATCGGCCCACTAGGGGCTCCCCTAGATCCCAAAACGTCTATTTTCATACTCTTGGTCTACTGCGCATGCGCAGAATGACGTCAGTTCCACGTGCCACCCACCCCGTCGGATGCGCCTTCACATGGATACCTCATACGACTCCATAGGACCCATAGTGGCCCATGTCGACCCCAAAACGTCTATTTCCATCCCACAATTCCCTGTCTGCGCATGCGCAGAATGGTGACAACGCCCGAGCCACTAGTCCAGTCAGATGCCCCCTCATGTGTGCTTCACATTGATACCTCATACGGCTCCATCGGCCCATTAGGGGCTCCCCTAGATCCCAAAACGTGTATTTCCATACCCTTTTCCCACAATTCCCTGTCTGCGCATGCGCAGAATGGTGACAACCGCCGAGACACTAGTCCAGGCGGATGCCCCCTCATGTGTGCTTCACATTGATACCTCATACGACTCCATAGGACCACTAGAGGCCCACAAATACCCGAAAACGTCTATTTCCATACACTTGGTCTACTGCGCATGCGCAGAATGCCGATATTTCAACCCAGCCCATCGGATGCCCCCTCACATAGGTTTTACAATGGTATCTCTCTCGACCCAATCGGACCAATAATGGCCCACCTCGACCCCAAAACGTCTAATTCCATACCCTTGTTCTACCGCGCATGCGCAGAATGACGCTATTCCAACCCCACACCCACAGCATCGGATGCCCCCTCACGAATGCTTCACATTGATACCTCACTCGACTCCATCGGACCATTAGTGGCTCCCCTAGCTCCAAAACGTCTATTTCCATACCCTTGGTCCACCGCGCATGCGCAGAATGACGCTATTTCAACCCCACACCCAGCCCATCAGATGCCCCTTTACGAATGCTTTCACTTTGATACCTCATACGACCCAATCGGACCATGCAGCGTATTTGAATTCTGGGGACTACTTTTTCTCCGCGGATGCGACCGCATCACCGCCAGACATGACCGCATCACCGCGGAGGAATACAAGGTCAAAGGTTAACCGAACTATAGTGGTCAAAACTTGGCACACAGCCAATGCTGATGCAATCCATAACATGTCAGTACATGCCTTGAGCTGGTGGCGCCCCCTGTCGGATTCTTTAGGGAAATCACGAGTTACCCCTCAAGTTTAAGTGCAAAGAGGTCAATGGGACCTTTTTCACGCTATACTACTACTAATGGGTATTTAAAAGAACTGGCCTGAGAGAGTTGCTGAATTCAAACCTCATTGGATAATGCTCCGATATTAGCTGAACGTTATGAGATACAAAGATGTAGTATTTCATCTGACATATTTAGTAGCTTTAATTCCAGTATTAATGGTTGCTGACTATGTTATGATGTTGAGATTTTATTATCTGTAAGTTATATAACAGTATTACAGGTAGCTCAAATGTCGAAATTATATCCGCATCGCAGCTCCAATTATCAGATCGTAATCTGTTATTTCCGACACATGTTGACAGGTTATTGTCAAAGCCATGATTAATCCCCTCCCCGTGATAGAACCCTAGTTTTAACCGAAGGTATGGTATACATATCGCATACGGTATACCAGGTTTTCCAGATTGAAAATGCTGGTCGAGATAAGGCCGCTCAATATTATGATACTAACGGGCTTGAGTAAGTTTATTTTGGTAAACAGATAACCCATTGATATAAAACAACAAGATATACCGGAGAGCCGACTGCTTGTTGGACTTGTTTCGTACATTCTCTAACCACATACATGAAACGCTGCGGGTATGTACCGGTGTCGTAGATGGTTTGGCACAATGGTAATCGACTACAGCCTACACGTGCCGAACTCATTCTGTGTTCATGAGATGTTTACAAAATGTGTACCTGTATCGATCCAGACAAAAGTAATTTGTTGAGAAACCTGCAGAGGTTAAGACCGATGTTAACGTTTGACACTATCCCAACTTCCGGTGAAACCAGGGACTTTATAATGAGATTATATAAAGTCCCTGGTGAAACATATCTCGTGCAGGATTAATTATTTGTATATACCTCATATATTAACAGCCATCTGCGCGAAGGCATTTAATCAGATACCGTCAAACCTTTTGTCGGGCCTATCTTTGCCCCCGTACACAAACACATTGTGCGGTAAATCCCCGTTCCAGGAGTTGTTCACAGCTGGATGAGGATAACCGATTTAGATGTCGATATTCGTGCAGCTTAACTGTTGATCTGACATCCGATAAAGATCAAATACGTTTTGTTCAGGGGTACGACGTTCGTTTCTGTCTCGCCGATTTGAATTGTACTTTTCCGTATGCTAAAATCAGAGGTGATTCTGACATAGATATTTAAACGGACACGTGCGTATGACTTCCTACGTTGCAGACCGTATTCATATGTTAATATATATATGGCTAATATACCAGCGAAGGCACGAATCGACACAAATCTTATTCATTCATTACATATACATAATATAGATGATAATACAGATTAAATATGCCACACGCATTGAAATCTGGTTGAAGGAATAGAAAACATATGGTTAAAGTATAATCTATGCGAAAGAGTAATGTCCTCAGTGTCCAAAAGGCACAACGGTGATTTTTTGTGACTTTATCCAACTGAAATAAAAAAAATCTGATAGACGAGAAAAAGGCTACAAATCGGCAGGACACAGTCGCCTCCGTTGTTAAATTTAGGCCAAATTGGAGACAATTAGAACATTCGGATTATTCTTTATTTGCATTCAAGGAAAAAATTGATCATCTGAATAAAAATGTAGATAAACAAATAAACATGAAATCATAAAGACCATGCGCGTTGATATCTTCGGAAAGATTTAAGGTTCAAGAATAATTTCGTTTTGATATAATATATGTAAGTTCTAGGTTTCGTCCCAACGCACGCAGATACTCACTGCGTTAGCAGACGAATGCATGCTCTAGTGCGGATTTGAGAGTCCAAAGTCGAACTGTCCGAGGAAAGGTGTTTCGAAGTTATGAAATAAATATCGGGGCAAACTTGGGAAAGATAAAGCGGTCTCCTGAGCGCTCCTTGGTTAATCTCGGCTTAATACGAATCACTGTATACGCGTTTAATGGCTTTGTATGTAATACCATTTTCCGGTATATACCAGGCCGGCATTTATGGACCGTTTGTCGTTTAAAATACAAACAGTGGCATCTTAAAGGTATAGGAAACATATGGTCAAAGTATATTCCATGCGGAAGAGTGATGCCCCCAGTGTCCAAAAAGCATAACGGCCCTTCAACTGCCTTTTCCCCACCGTTCTCTGTCTGCGTATGCAGACAATAGCCTTACTTCCACGACACACCCGTCCAGTCGGACTCTACGAGTGCTTCACTATGACACCTCCCACAACCCAATCGGACCAATAGGGGTCCCTCAATCACTCAAACTCACTCTTTCTTCATTACTGCCCAAGTGCGCATCCATAGCACGATAACACTTCCAACAAACACCATCGACTTTAAAACGTCCATTGCGATAGACTTTTTCTAGTGCGCATGCGCAGATAGACGCTATTTCCACACCCTACCCATCCAGTGTGACGCTTCCGCACGAGAGCTTCACATTGATACCTGCCATGACCCATTCGGACCAAGAGTGGCCCATCTCGACACAAAAACGTCCCTTCCCATGCCCTTTCCCCACAATTCCCTGTCTGTGCATGCGGAGAATGCTGAAAACGGACGACACACTAGTCCAGTCGGATGGACCCTCACGAATGCTTCACGATGACACCTCATACGATCCAATCGGACCACTAGGGGTCCACCTAGACCCCAAAACGTCCATTCCAATACACTTTCTCCAATGCGCATGCGCAGACTGACATCAGTTCCACCTCACACCCATCCAGTCGGACGTTCCCTCATGAGAGCTTCACATTGTTACCTCCCACGACTCATTCAGACCACTCGGATGGACCCAGTCGGACCAGTAGGGGTCCACCTTGATCCCAACACGTCCATTCCAATACCCTTTCTCTACTGCGCATGCGCACAATGTTCGACGTCAAGCCCATCCAATCGGATGCTCCCTCACGAGAGCTCACCCGACCCAATCGGACCACTAGGGGCCCACCTCGACCCCAAAACGTTCACCCCAGCGCTACTTGCCCAGTGCGCATGCGCACTTTGACTTTTTCAAAAACGTTCACCGCCTAGCTACGAGACCACGCCCATCGTGTTCTATGTGGTAAGACGAAGAAAACGAGATCCCACAACCCATACCGCAAATGAGCATGTGTGGGTTTCCCATTAGGTTAAACATTGTCCACTGAGCCAGTATGGGCCAATCCACCTTAGCGGTATAGTGATCTGCCCTCTGGTAGATATATAAGGATATTTTCAGCCTTGGTTTGTATGGTGTAGTGCATAACGTGTCTTCTTTTGAAGAGAGTAAACCGGGTTCTAGTTCCGCTGGGACCCTTTCCATTCTCCCACTGTATGGCTATGACGAGCGTTCCCCACTTGCCATTTATGCTGGGCATAGTTCTGGCGATATTGTCGCGGAGCCTGTTGCATGCATTCCATTGATGCTTTGGCATTACAGGCTTATTGACCCTTATATTCTCCCGGAGATGGCCGGAGATGACCGGATATACCCGGAGATTGCCGGACATTCCAGGAGATTCCCGGACATTCCCTGAGAATCTTCCCCGTGTTTTTGAATTCTCGGGACTACTTTCTGTCCGCGACCGTATCATCGCCTGACCGCATCACCGCAGAGGAATACATGCCCCCAAAGGTCATTTCCGGTCACGTGACGGACCTATAGCGGCCTTGACATCTACGGTCACGTGACCTCCACGTGACACCAAAAAAGTAGGTCAAGTGGGTTGAATATGCTGTTATACTACTACTTACGATCTGATAATTAGAGCTATCACCATGATATAACCTACAGATATAAACATCTCAGCTTCATATAACATAGTCTGCAACCACTAATACTGGAATCGAAGCTACAATATATAACAGAATTCAAATGAGATATTTCATCTTTGCATTTCATAACGTTCTCCAACGAGGATTGAATTTGTTCTTTCTGAATATTCGCGACATTTCGGAACGCGGCATTACGACACAAAGTGGACAGTATGACATTTCGGCACGCGACATTTCGGCACTTTTTTTACAGGCAAAATTATACTAAAATTTAAGATTTTCACATCTTTTTTTAAGATATCTTTAATATATAAACATGTCATTTTAAGTTTTAGCAAGTTGTAGATTCTCTGGCCGCGAATATCTGCGACATTTCGGCAACTTTATTTCACATATGCAGTTGGTTTAGAAAGACATGTTGTCATTTTATTACTATTGAAAACCTCATCAATCAACTTCAATATGTCTAAATAAGGTTATCGAACTGTCGCGGATAATCGTGGGTAACTACGAAAATCCTTAACTTGGTAACCCTTAAAATGATCTATTCATATGTTAAAATATGTTAAAAAAGAATTTATTTTTTTTTTTTTATATTCAGCTTAATTTGGCGAGACAAAAAGTTGCCGAAACGTCGTACCCTTCATTTTGTGCCGAAATGTCGCGTGCGGAAATGTTGCTTACCGAAATGCCGCATACCGAAATGTTGCGTGCCCAAATGTCCTGATTACAGGTTTGGGAAACTACATTTGTTGTAACTGTAATATAACACTTCTCTGGTTAGTCTTTTGTAATATTTGAAAATGTTCTTGGACCATATGCCTGCTAATTACAATCTCTGCATGCACTATTAGGAGGACTTTCGTTTATGCATTTCGTTTACTAAACAGAGTTTAATTATTCGCGTATTACGTTTGACCCAGTCTAATGCTGATTCATTGAAACCATGTGACAAATACTACATAGCAGCAGATTTAAAATGTTATTCAGAAAATGGAAAAGAAAGGTACAACAGAAAATAAGTTGGATAAATATTATTACAATTTCAAAACTTTCAACGTCCAGAATATAATTACATTCAGCTTAATGCTTGCCGAGGTTGTGTTTGTAAAATAGTCTGTAGGTTAGAGTTACATAATAGCTTACATCGGAAAGGGGATTTTAGCATACAGTAGCGCATGATCGTGGGAATAACAGTGAGGGAGCATATGATATTTAATAAGTTAAACCCAGCGAAGGCTGCTTGAACCTTGTATGGGCAAGATAATTTATGCGTTAGCCAGCTTAAGCTGACAACGCTAGCAGTGCGGAAGAGAACGTTCAGGGGATTATAAGAGGATTACAGGTGAACAAAGACTGCTCGATACAGCGTGATGATCTCCACGTTCCTTGCTGGCTGTTCAATGAGCGCTCGAAAAGTGACGATAGATTGCTGAACCCAACGTGAGCAAAGACACGTTAGTCTAGACAGCTCAGACAAGGCATATCAAAGCGAACGCGAGCAAAATCACGTTAAATGCACAAAATGTCCGATCTCACGTTGTCCTAGTTCACAGTGTTAGGGACCTTTCCTGGCCTTGGGAGGTCTGAAATGCCCCCCGCCCCCTCCCCCCACACTTCACCTAGTTATTTTTTTTTTTTTTACCGCTTGAACTAGGGGGCTGAAACCCCACCACACTATACCCTTGTGTGAAGCTCTACCAGAAAATGTAAAACAAATCCAAGATGGCCGCTTTGATGACGTCACAGTGACGTCATTTTCAAAAAAAAATTGGTCGATTTTTCGGTCGGATTTTCCGAATTTTTTATTTATGCAATTTCTCCGAAAAAACTACATGATAAATTAGTAAATATTAATGTGATGTGAAATAAAATAGGTTTTGCCAACTTTTCATCGCGGAAAAGCAGAAACTTTGGAGAAATATAACAAAAACATCACTTTTTTGGTACCCCACCTGGCCGCCAACTTGAATTTACCCATGATCCTCTGCTCGGGGGGTTATGCAGATAGGCTCAAAATAATGCTAATATGATAAACTATAACGTCACGGAGTTTCAGCTCTCCATTTTTGTCGTTCCGGAGATAGCGCAGAAAGTTTGGTACGGAAGGGGGGTGCATTTGATCGCCCCTCCGGCCAGGTAGGGTTAATCTGGCTGATTTGGCTTACACCAGTGGTTTGGATATCCTGTCAAATGATGTAGATTAGGTGCAATTGCGAGAAACGAGTATAAATGAGTCGTGTTGGACGGGGGAAGAGAGCGGGTGAAAATACTCAAGGAAATATGTCATGTTTGCTTCACTGCCTATCGTACAGTAGATATAAGTAGAATTTTTACCAATATAAATATACTTCTGTGAAGGAACCTATTTGAATAGAACATATCTGACGCCACTGAATGACGTAAGCCCGACGTCCTATCAGTATTATTCCAACGTTCAAGTGCAATGAAATCATCCCTAGTCTAATGAGCCCTCAATGTGCCGGAACCAGTAACAACATAAAACTGCCTCAAAGATTTATAATATCCTTGACAGTTTTGTTTTTTTTATCTTTTTTTTCTTTTTTTTTACTTTCTCATCTATATGTAAGTTGGGTTCGTGCAAGAGAGAATCGAGAAACTTTTTTTATTGATGCAGCTGCGGAGGCTTACAATATGCAGAAGGGCGACTATCGACTTGGACACATAATTGGGTTATGACTGGTCAATAAACGTGACAGATGTGTCAATACATCGTGTAGTGTGTGGATCACGTATCTCGTCCGTGGCCATTCCCCGTCTTCAAATACTGTCTGCGTCTCCTAAAAGTGTTACTGTCACACGGCGATGTGAGTCATTGTAGTGGATATGGGGCATTATACTCGCATTTCATAAGTGCTACCGTCAAATGGCGAAAGTTGAGTCTGTGGTAAAATCTATCCATCTTATTATGGGGCTTGCTAAATATAATTATCTAGCTCGGCATACATTTCCGTTCTTGCATCGTGTATACCAAGCTTAACTCTACCATTACTACCTGATATTGAGAATATATCACACTTGAATTGACTTTGTAATTCTCTTCATATAAAGCTCACTAATAGTCAATTCAATTCAGTAGGGTGATGTCATAATGCATTGGTCTTCAGACGGAGAAAAGACATCAAAGCCTTACAAAATAAAAACAGGCGGTTTGGGTGCTGTCACTTGTATCTTATGCCTAGTTGAATGCTGTATGTTAACCCTACCTGACCTGGACTCATTAGGACATGTGCAGGCCTAAGAGGAGAGGGGGGATTTTACTGCTAATTATTATTCTTTCCTCCTGAGCTAGGGACCCGAAACTTACCACACTATACTCTTGGGTCAAGCTCTACCAGAAAATTAAAAAAAATGGCCACTTGATGACGTAACAATGAAATCATTTTCAAAACACGCATTTTTTTTATTATCCATTTTCGATTTTTAGGTCTTTCCATTTAGAACGAAAATACCTATTGTTATTCTACGGATTTTTATTATGCTATCCAAATTTTGTCCTCAACGAAAAGTCCTCAAAGTCTCACTGTAGAGCTTAGATATTGGGCACACGATTAGATAGACGTCTGAAAATATGCATATTATTTGGACAACTGACCTTGACCTTAAACTGATAAGATATAGGCGTGTAATGTTGAATTTTATTTTGCGAATATTGACCGAAGGGATTGGAAAACGAATTGACATTTGGAAAGCAAGTGTTTGAAGTTTTTTCTAACAAAATGAGCTAATAAAATAAGTAGAGCAGACAAGCTGTTTTCGAGTTCTCTCCCCTGCTGACCCTTCGAGTGTTTCTCGGTTGCTGTCTAAATAACAAACCGATCTTCAGCCAAAGTCACGGTCCGAGGTCAATATGAACGGCCTTTTGACTGTTACATTTTTAGACCGTTATGTAACATAACTATGGAGTTATCTCCCCTTAAATATTTCCCAAAACTCGCCATTTTATAAGGATATAAGCTACGGCATTGATTCTCCTAATATTGGTGAACACTTTCATGACCGACAAGAACATGACCTTAACTTTGACTTTGACTTCCAGGAGCGTCTCTATATAACTGCAACGTTTGGTGATCAACTCTTGAACGACTGATAGCATCAGTCTCAAAATAAGATCACGTGACGTACATGGCGTCACAAGGTCACCGCTTGTGTCAGATCTCGGCCTTAACCTTGAACTTTGAAATGGCAAGCATCCAAATATCGAAATTTCGGCTTCCCTTTCCTGAAAAAAGAACACACCAGCAGAATTGACTTTCTCTTGGTGCTAATTAGGGGACTGTTACCAGCAAGTTCTGAGCTGACCTACTTTTGATGAAAATTTCTGGTGATTTCTGATGAAAATCACTAGTGATGCTGTCTTGGGCTGTGCCCATCTTAATATGTTCATCTTGGGTGGGGGGAGGGGTGCAAGAGTTCCATGCGCGTCGGAATCCTAATGCCTATCCTACTTCGTACGTCCTGTGACGTTAGTCACACTGCCATATGTGAAGACAGTAAAAACGTAAAACTTATGAAAACAAGATTTACATGGCCGCAAAAGATACCTTGAGGGAAGGTACCCACATACCAAATTTGAAAGAAACCGTTCAGGTCCAATAGTTGCTGTCCGGAAATGCAATTTTACCTAGGCCCACAGGTGACCCCATGCACGTATAGGCAGATAGGCATAAAACATAATCCCAACCGAAATCTTGAGTCGAGATCCCTTGACATTGGAAATAGAAAATCTTAACTTGGCCTACAGGTGGCGCCACCTGTGAGCAGCAGATCGACTTGAAAAACAATCCGAGGCGAAACCTTCAGTCAAGGTACCCATATACCAAGCTTGGAAAGAATCCATTCAAGTTTTAAAAAGTTATTGCCCAGAAACATAATTATAAATTTGCCCCCAGGTTGCGCCACATATATATGGATCGACATGGAAAAAAAATGCCAAGTGAGATACTGAGGTGAGGCTTACACACCAAATTTGGAATGTATCGGTTCAGGTTTTCAAAAGTTATTGTCTGGAAACACTTTTAACTTGGCTTTCAGATGGCGCCATCTGTTCACAAATCAACACGAAAAACAATTTCAAGTCAGATCTTGAGGCAAGGTACCTATACACCAAATGTTGAAAGAAACCTCAAGATATTGTCTGGAAATGTCTGAAAATGCAATTTTAACTTGACCCCCAGGTGGTGCCACCTAGATGCGGATTGGCACGAAAAACAATTCTAAGCAAGAAGGACCCACTTTCCAAGTACAAAAACATGGGTCTGTGCCTAATAAATCGAGAGCTTTTGGGGTTGCAATTCATCGAAGGGTGGCAGAATTATACCAATATTGCCGACTACACACAAATTTCAAATTTCTGCCAATATATATTGGATATATATGTTCAAACACGATATATGAGGGTAGGGTCGGGGCCCTGGAGGTGAGACATGCTCTCGAGTGGTAGGTGTGCTGACATGAGTGAGTAGTAGGGCTTAACGTCGTTTTCAGCCTTGTTCCAGTCATATCACGAAGGTGCCTACATGCGCCAGAACACGAAAGTTGTAATTAATATAGTAAGTGACACAAATGGTTCGTGGAAAAGCCTTACGGTAAATCATGAGATCTGGAATACATTTATTTGATAGCAAAATTGAAGGAAATGTTGTCCTTATTTAAGGAGTCACGAAATTCAGAACTAACATGTGTTCGGTAGTGCGGGAAATCCCCCGCCAGTTATTTCATACTATACTTCTATCTGATTAAAACCAGATCTTATAAACCCGCTCCCCCTCTGTCTTGTCGCTGATTAAGAGCTGGGGCCATCTGAGTGCTGACCAATCTTATTAGCTTCTCCTCCACCTTGGCGTGTATTTTTGAAACGTCAAGCTCACACCAGAGCTGATTCGAGGGAGAAAGGTTGATTTCGCGATTTTATGCACAGAACAATGTCTCTTCTAATTGATCGATATATCTAAATTTTATTTATATTAATCGAACATCATCATTGTTCATAGAGAATAGCATACTCATCTGACGAAATGAGCTAAAATATATGAGATCAGTTTTACTTTCCATATCGTACGCCTGTCGCCCCCAGTCCGCCACATGAGGCGGGCCTAAACTGCAAGCTCAGACCACAGTTGCGGCGGGTGAGTCAGGTTGGCCTAGTGATTTATGTCTCGTTACAGACATATCTAAATTCTATTTATGTTAATCGAACATCATCGTTTCTAGAGAGTAATATATTGATCTGACGAAACAAGCTAAAATATCCGAGAAGATGAGTTTTAATTTCCTTATCGTAGGCCTGTCACCCCCACTTCGCAACATGAGGTATGGTATGCACGTAATCTAGATCTGTCGCTAGCTAGGTCTCTGAACACGGAAATCCCTGTGTTAGACTCAGATCTAAAATCAGCGACATGTCAGATGAGGAGCGTTATTTTCAGGTCTGGTTTTAATCAGATTGAGAATACTTCTGAAATAAAATATGGTTCGTGCAAAAGCCTTAGAATCAATCGTATGATGTGGAACACAATTATTTTATAACAAAATTAAAGGAAATGTGGTCCTTCATTCAAGGCGACGCGAAATTCAAAACTAAACGGGATTCGGTACTGCGAAGATTCCCCCGCCAGTTATTTCATGTTATACTTCTGAAATAAAATATGGTTCATGCAAAAGCTTTAGGGTAAAACATATGATGTAGAACACAATTATTTGATAGCAAAAATTGAAGGAAATTGTGTCCTACATTTAAGGCGACAAGGATTTCAAAACTAACAAGGTTTCAGTATTGCGGGGATTCCCCCGCCAGTTATTTTGAATCATACTTCTGAAATAATGTCATCAAATTATTAGTAATTACTATAAAGGAATATATTGTAGGTGATTCGGCATGTGTGTATATAAACAATGTACACCGCATCTTATTCCTAGGTTAGTATCAAATGAGGCTGACAAACTGTCACATTTGGTGCCCCAGGAGTGGGGACGTCCTCCCGAGGGTAGTGCATAAGTTGAATAAGTGTAGCATCATATAATCTCCCGCAATATATGAGAATTGGCGTGGGGTGGGGGGGCTTAGCTCAGGAGACATAGCACGGGGCCGAGAAGCTGTGGACAGGAACAATTTTCTAAGTCCAAAACAACTTCCTTGGACAGGGACAAGAACAGGGGCCCGGTCGTCCACAAATATGATTTAGATCCCTAAAGTAAGCTTTCCGCATTTAGAGCTATGGGCTCGATAAAATCTACTTAATTTGTCAGAGAACTATTGCCCGGAAATTGAATTTTAACTTTGCTCCCAGGTGTCGCCTCCTATAGGTGGATCAGCATAAAAAAAATCACATGTTCTTGCTACCTGTACCTCATACCTAGATTTGGCACTGAGATGAATTAATGTATCTATGTCAGTGGCTTCAAAATCTGCAAGGCCACTGTCTCTGTTTAATTTATTTGTGGGAAAAATGTATATACATGTACATGTTCCATGGCCTAAATCACCACACTGTACACAATTGAATGGCAAGACTGTACACCAGGAACTTAATGTACTTTAAATGCAAATGGTTTCAGACTATTTTGACGGTCATAACTGTGAACCAAGCACTGCTGTGCTATCTATGCAAATGAGAATATGGAATTGGTACCCAAACAGAGACAGCCACTTCACCATATGGTGGTCCAGATGGAAAATTTGCATGTAAAAGAAAATGTAGAAAAAACACAAATATCCAGTCTCGGACAGAGCTTAAAAATACTAGGTGTCTTCCACAAGACAGGAGCAATATGCACAACAAATTAGAAGTTGATTGACGAAGGCAGTCGGAAGCTATCCGACGGAAAAGATTGAACAAAAGGGAAATTTGCATATAACAAGAGCAGCCGAGTATACACCTAACGGACAAGAACGAATATGACAGGTATAACGTA
The DNA here is from genome assembly GCA_036873755.1 of Hanleya hanleyi. NCBI lineage: Eukaryota > Metazoa > Mollusca > Polyplacophora > Lepidopleurida > Hanleyidae > Hanleya > Hanleya hanleyi. The sequence continues at coordinate 7,297 of JAVTVY010003704.1, read as the reverse complement.
AAATGTGCGTACCACCCATGCATCAAGGTGTTACAGAGAGGGAGAAGGAGAATTAAGGGTTAACGTCGATAGGGTGTTTAGCGGGTTAAAACGTTAAGCTACGGCGTTAAGGTGTTAAGATAACCGGCGTTAAGGCGTTGAGACGGGCGTTAAGGCGTAAGGACGAGTGTTGACGGGCGTCTCTACATTTCGATGAATTAATGTCAATTCCATGGAATATATATAGAAATCAGAGCTTCTGAGCTTTTTCACCAGGGCGTTGAAGCGTTAAGCTGGGCGTTGGCGGACGTTACTGTCCATAAAGCAAGAGTATCCCCAAAACGTACACAGTCGACGTCCAACTGTCAACATGGCTTATACGTGCTCTGAGTGCGAACGCACGTTCACCAGATGTACGATATGATGCGACACCAGAAGAACATACATGGGATTGAAGACACCGATGCACAAGAAGCCGATGCAGATGCTGAGAATATGCCAGCTGATTCTGAGATTCCGCCGACTGATTCCGAAACAGAAACTGCTGCGAGTCTATCTGTTTGTGACCGGTTCTAATTATTTTTACAATTATAGTTAGGTCAATTTGTTTATTGCTAGAGTACTTTATTGCACTTTTTGTCAAAGTTCTGTTAAAAGTAGCTTTCACTATACATTGGTGATCTTATACTGGTCTATATTTTACATGTGAAGACCCGTATTTAGATGTGTTGCAGTTTAATGTGGCTATACCTGAATATCAGATCTATGGCTTATTGCTTTGACTAACGTTAGTACATTCCACTATCACCGGGATTTGCGATAGTGCTATCTCAGTGCTGTAGGTGCTTGTATTTGTTTACCGTTGACCGGAAGGGAAGCTTCTGCATATACTCTATGGGTACTGAGTTGGTCAAAAGGTTATAAACAGAAAATAGGTGAAATGGTCATAGAACCATCCCAGTGAGGTGGGTAGATTAGTGTGGGAGGACAGGTCTTTATAACCAGGTGAATAGTCCCCCATGGTTAGTCTTGCAGCAGGGTTGCGTGCCGGCTCCGTTCGGTTCTGGTCATCATGGGATGCACCCACTGTATCCATGATGTGCCAGAGGTAAGCCGAACGTATTTTGGGTCTGACAGCAGAATTTCTCAGAGAGCGGCCCAAGATGGAAGTATGATTTCACCTGGGAAATCTATTGATCTGCTGTGTAAAAAGCGATTTAATATTGGAAATCAGTATTGGTCGGTTTGAACAATTATGCCGAGGCTATTTGGATTGTGCTCCAAGCAGGCTTGTCATTCTCTGGAGATGTCAGTAAGTAAATTGTCTTTTCTTAAATAGCATGGATAATGTAAAAAGACTGGCATAATTGTCTCTATTGTTAAATGTTACATTTGAGCATTGAACAATAATTATATAGACATTTTAAATCATTTGTTTATCATTGTCAAGGCATATATTAATACGATTTTAGATGTTCTAACTTCTAACATAATTTGTTCCATATCTATGTGCACTGTGAAATGGTGATAAGCCTTATGCCCATGCAGGAAAAGTATCTTTCCATAGAGCAGGTTTGTGGTAGAATAGCCACAGGTTGGGCTTTTATATTTCATAGCTTTTACATTCTGATGCATTTGAGCTTGCCAGTGATTTCCATTTTATTTAAATTCCTTTCTATGTGTATATCCTACAATAGTAAAGGTATGTCATGGTTCATAATATTAATGTGGGAATCTGTTCAGCTCTCAACTAGAGGTTTATCTAAATAATCTTAGGTCTGAGGAGACTACTTACATGTATGTTATACATGTATAGGATTCTGGCAGGTTGTTTGTACGTCCGACCTGGGTCATATGAGCAAAGTGAAAGTGACCTAATCTATAAATAATTCTTGTATTTTAGTGTATTACATTTTATCATGCATTGTAGTTCAGTTGTATAGAAATATTAGCATACACCATATTAGATAGTGTATTCCTACTTTAACAGGTAATTCCAAACAACATCGTGGAATGGGCCAGGTACCACATGTGATTGTTGGCCATGTGATCTGTTGGTTGCCATCAGGTTCGTTGATATGTTCAGGACATTGTAACATTGTACTGATAATTGTGTTATATAAATATGTACACAATTAGAGTTTCTTCGAGTTATGTAATAGACTCCAGGATTGTAGCGAAAACGCTACGGTGTTAAGGACCAAATAAGGGTGTCCTGATACGGAATACGTTGTGTAAAGTTTATAGTTTAATCACTGAACTGTGAACATTTTGGAGTAGTTTTTACAAGAAATAACTCGAGACAAGTTACATGTAAATTTCAAAGAAGTTTTACATTATATATACATTGGTTTGTACATGTATATGTAGACTAACTTGTATGTTAATAACTCATTGTTGGTAAAGTGTCATATCATTGCAGGCATGGTTCTGTTTTGTACAGATTTGCTCATGATATTTTCCTTTGTTTACATTGTAGACATGAAACAACTGTAACATCATAGCAACTTAATAGACTGGTTGGTCACCGTTTACATAGGGTATAAAACGTCACCGTTTTGATAGGGTATAAAATGTTACATACCTGTTTATAGAATAAATATATCTTTAATATTCCTACTGAACTCTGTGTACTCTGGTTTATTTTGTTGTAGTCTGCTAGCTAGAGTAGCCTACATACTGATATGGAGAGCTTGAACTCACATCGTCAGCCTACGTCCCAGGGAAGTGAGGATAACCTACCTTCTGGGATCTTATTGTGACAGCAGCTATTAATGTCCATACTGCGGTAATCCAAGACGCCGGACAGAATAACTTACAACAGGCGTACATCCAATGCGCACGAACATCAGAAAAACAGCCATGACGATCTATGAACAGTATACCCTGCTGCCTCTTGACATAAAAGGCGAACCCACGCACAGATCCATCATGAACGCGCAAACAACTTTTTCAGGACATGCTGTCTGAACAATATCCTGGCCTGCCCGACGACGCTTAGGTTACACTGAACGAAGATTGAACTTTCTGAAATGGCGGTTTCTGATTGGATAAGAGCAGTCGAGAAGAGATCTAATGAGCAAGTACGAATGTGAAAGATGCAGCCCCACATGGGGGCTTCTGATTGGACAAGAGCATACTTGAATTGTAAACATACCCAACGTGGCTCCCCATCGTGGGCACGATGTACTGGAGGAGATAATAAAATGATTGACCTGTCATTTTTGTTGTTGTTGTTCTATCATCTGTATAGATGGCGTCAAGGCGTCATGCTAGAGCATTACTGCGTTCGCAAAGGGCGTTAATGCGTTACGATAGTCGTTTAAGACGTTACGGCGCGGGCACGCACTGGCTCACTCACCATCGTTAGTGCGTCCATGCGTTAAGACGAGGTTGGACACGCCTCACCGGCCATTTGGACCACGGATGGTATCTTAAAAACCTTCCTTTACAGCCACAAAATGCCCACTTTGTCTACTACCCCTACTGATGACGTTAAAGATGACGTAGACATGCCTCAAGTCGTGGATTACACCCTGAGATCTTCACTTTGCCACCCTACACGGCCTATTAGGACCAGGAATGGTCCATCCCTTACAAAAATCCTATAAGATTCTGAAAAATTCTATAAGATTCTAAAAAATCCTATAAGACTCAGAAAAATCCTATAAGATTCTAAAAAATCCTATAAGATTTTAATAAGATAGCAATGGAATCCAATAGGATTTCTAATTGGCTTGGCTGATGGCTGATTTGACTTCACTCATTAAATTCAAATCAAATTTGCATGAAATCGCTAAACATCAGATTTGAACTTCGCAGTTTACAATAGCTGCAACTGTGTGAAATTTTTACATGTGATTACTGACAAATTAATCAGAACTGAACACTTTTGGATCTTTGAAAGTGATCTGTACCATGGGTTTCCATTTGAATAAAATAAAGATATTAATAATATCAGTCACTCAAATATTAGTGTTATCAAAATAGTAAATAAGAAATCTTGTTGAATTTAGATTTATAATCAGTCCAAATCCATGATTTTATAGCAAAATTGGACTAAATTGTAAAAATAGTTTTAGAAGAATCAGTTCTACAATAATGTTAGCAAAAAAAAGTTCATTAAAGAATACTTTATGTTGTCCTCTTCATTATTATCAATTATTTAAATATGATATATATATATAATTTCTGTTTCTGATAGTCTTTTTCCTTTTTACTGTCTCATCGAAATGGGTGGAGTTATCTGCCCTTGATAATTTAATTGAACACCGGGGGCGCCACCATCATCTTAAAACAACATCAGAAAAAATGGCTGACCACAAGTGCAAACATCAGGTGGATTTATTCATGTTCAGCTAGAACTATGGAGGTTTGAAGAACTGTGTTGCAGGTTGAGTGCAGCTAGCGATGGTAAGTAAGTTATAAATATAACTATATTTTTTATTTTGTTTATAACTTAATAAGCAAAACCTGAGCCGAACAGTGGAACTCTTGTGATGTGGACCCACCATGAGCATCAGCTATTATTATCATCAACAAGTTTCCCTTGACATACTTGCAATATTACAAAATTACAGCATGATAAAAAAATACGAACGGAGCGTGCAAGATCTATTGCGCTACTTTTCGTAACTTGTGTCTAATTCCGCTTAACCCGGGGCTAGGGGCCGTATGAACCCATGTACTTCAAGATCCTCATGGTACTCATATGAACAGTCACAATGAAAGCGTGACTGAGATACATCATTCTTTAGATGACGACGTTAGAACGAATATTATGGATTAAGAATACTGATCAGCGATACGGATTTGATAATTTTGGAACATCATGATGTCTTGCCGGCATCATTGAAAATGGTTGACCGCTTCTCTCTAGCAGGAAACAAGCCTATGTTTATGTATACTATGATTGTCTTTTTGAATTTGGTGCTAATACTGTTATATGGAATATGGAATAGGGCTTTGGATTATGGACGCGGATATTCTCTAATGGACGACGGCTGAATTATGGATGACGGACTAGACGCTTGTAATTTCACAAAGAAATATCCATATCTCTTGTATCAATATCATCAAGGCAGTGGGGATTGCTATTGTCATGATTGTGTGCATTTTCAGCTTGGAAATCGCAGGCTTGGGGACCTCATATGAAGATTGGAATGCACCCTGGAGGAAATCCCATGAGGGTGAGATATTTTTATCACACAACTGCTTGTGAACTTCCTGTTCATGTCAAGACATTAGAATTTAACTGGTTGGGGGGTGGTAGCTCTAAATAAATTATCTTGTTGTCTTGAACTGTTTATCGATTTATAAAATGTATTGATTTTTGTTCCTTCCAGAAGATTAGAGAATATTTCCATAACAAATTTTTGACAAAATGGTAAAGTAATATATTTTAAAATGTATTGATAATAAATGAAATGTTATCATAACCTATTTTTGTTGTGATCAGAAAAAGTATAATCAATTATTATTAGACTTTCCATCATTATAACAGGCTATATCTTCCTTGTCTATTGATTGCACTATTCATTACCAAGGCTAAGGATCTTAGCACACTTCAATTGTACATTTCTACCCACATCTTGAAAAATGATAACATTTCATTTCATACATTTATTTTATTTAAAACATTTAAGAATATAATTTGTTATTTGAAAACCTCTATGGAGATTTAGTTAAACCAGAAATTAACAAAGACATATTATAAAAATGCACATGATTGTTTCGCTTCAATTCTCATGGCTTCTTACGTTGTATACTTTTATATTCCAGCATGCAGCTGCTACAAAGAAACAATGGAACTCGGCTCACTTCAAGCAGCCGCTCGACTGACAGAAACTTTAATGAGCACATCTAAGGTATGGTTAATATCTTGTATAAATTGGTTAGAATGTCAGACAAACTGTACTATATCATGGAGTACCAAAGAAAGGATAATAGACATCTTCATCAATCTTTTGTAAATTCTACGGATGTGTTCCATTCTTTACCCTTTATGGTAGTAAACCTATTCAATCGTCCTGAGTGTATTAAAAAAGAATTGGATTGCATATCATACCAAACCGTATATGCAATCAGCTTTTAATTATATGCATGTATTTTTCGCAACAGGCCAGGAAGTCCACAATTCAGACTGGTGGGTTTCCAGCAAAGGTTGGATTACATCCTAGGACAGTCCAATCATACAAAGGTGTTAACTGACTAAGAATGTAGCTAATTAATGAAACAGTTAATTGAACTTAAACTTTATTTATTTTAAAAATAATTTGGATTGAATTTGTGAAGTATTCTAATTGCTAAGAAATAAAAGTACTGATATTTGTGCGGAAATTTTTCAATCTAGCCCCATTCATGGAGTGTTATTATTTTCCACAGTGGCTAACTGCAAATTATTTCATTCTCTTCCAGACTACCGCCAGAATAAATTTCCAGGTTCTGAGAAGGCCATTCGGGATGCCATGAAATGAATGGCGAGCAGAAACTCTGCAGGAAACTAATGGAGATTATGATACTCTGTTCATGTTCCTCCGTGAATATCTATCTTTATAATGCACATGTATATAATAAAGAAAATATTTATTAAATTTATTTGTTTGTTCTTTTTGTTGCTATGTATTAGTAAATTCACCAGAATATCTTTCCCTGTAACATATCTGTGCTACATCCAAAACAAGCAACGTTTACGCTAATACATTTTCTGATGTATTTACTATTTTACAATACAGGAGCATTTTGTATTTCGTGGATTTACCATAATAGATGACCTGTATCACTTATCCAACTACTCTCATAGAAAGTTTATAGAGCAATCCTGTACATTTCTCAGAATCTAATCCATAACTAAATAATATAGGATCCTATAAGATGAAATCTTATAGGATCCTGTAAGATTTTTTTGTAAAGGATCAATCACTCACAAACGAACCCCTAAAATATCTGCTTTCTATACTACGCTCAGACATGCGAAAAATGACGAGAACGGACGACACACTAATCCCGTCGGATGGTTCCCCACGAGAGCTTCACACTGATACCTTCCACGGTCCATTCGGACCACGGATAGTCCACCTCGACCCAAAACGTCCCTTCCAATGCCCTTTTCCCATAATTTCCAGTCCGCGCATGCGCACCATTTTTGATACTTTTAATCCACACCCATCCAGATGGACACTCCCCCACGAATGCCTCAGGATGACACCTCATACGACCCAATCGGACGAATATGGGTCCACCTCGACCCCAAAACGTCCCTTCCAATGCTCTTTTCCCACAATTCCCGGTCTGCCCATGCGCACCATTGCGCTACTTT
>JAVTVY010003703.1:0-42049 GCA_036873755.1 Hanleya hanleyi | reverse complement strand
ATATGTTTTTCCGAGAATGTCAGAGAAGAGTGATTTCAAGGCCTGTCACATTAGAAGGTCACATTAAAAACTTCCACCATATAGTTATGTTATTTTCTTAATATTTTTTTAAATGATGCTACTACCTCTTTAATGGTGAACTGCAAAGCTTTCCATTCTTGTGCTAAAATGTCAGAAATCAAGAATTATTTTCTTCTTCCGAGTATATGATAAGTCAAAACTTATACCACCAGAAAATTATTTCTTCTTCCGAGTATATGATAAATCAAAACTTATACCACCAGAAAATGGGAGCCACAAGTTTCGAAAACGTCGTCGATTGCCTCCCATTCATTTGGAACACTCATTTTGGTTTTGGAACACTCATTCATCCGACATTGTCCGATGTAGCATAACATCATGTAAAATGATACATTAACTAAAACTTGAATGAAGGAGTCCTCTATAACGTCATAACATTCTACAAGCAAAGAGAGACCAGCGATGCAAGTTTTCAATGCAGATTTATAACAGGATAACTTTAATATTGTTATTAGTACAATTTAGCAAAATGTATTTGCCCCAAAGTTGTATGACAGTTATATCGCATAAAACAAGATGTATGTTAGCAACATTTTAGAAAAAAAGACTTAGCGCAACCTTCAAACATTCAAAATAAAGGATAAAATGTAGTGGCCACCAGGTTTATTTCTGCATAATCTAGGAATTTATATGGTGTACTATAATGGTTTAATACTACTCTAATATATGGTATTAGATAGGAATTATATGAAAAATGCCTCTATTTTCATAGAAAAGCTTACATTTTCTAATAAAATAAAATGTCATTTTCACCAAAATGCTTCCTAGTTTTCTGGAACAATGCTGAACCGGAACATCTAATAAAAATGAGGGGTGACTCGGGCTTCTCTTCAAGACAGAAACAGAAACATGCGCATTGGACGTAAAATTGGATTTCGCCGGAACCTCTTTACAGAACAAAACTATCGCCATCTCATTACAATATTAATAATGGTCGGTACGTGGTTGTGTATTTCAGGTCTTTGACAACATTCGCATGAAATGTGGTGTTGACAGTGAGGGAGGGAGTTTCTCGCCCCAAAAACTCGACCAGCCACGGCGGGATCATAACCCCGGCGGGATCATAACCCCATGGTCACCATGGCGATAGAGGAGCTGGAGGACGTGATATATTACCTATCTGACACAAGTGTAACGCTGTCTGTATTCATGGAGGTCTGCCCGATGTCCTGTGAAATTTTCTATAAAGCTGGTTTCACATACAGGTGACTTGAAATGAGTGTTTCAGATTGAATGTGGCTGGCTGTATGTTCCTTCATTTTTATACCCTCATCCATAGATGAGGTCGTACAATGTCAACATGATTTCTGTCTGTCTGTCTGTCTGTCCATCTGTTAACTTTTTTATGTCTCCGCGATTTCTTCAGTTCCAGATCATGGGCTGGTACCAAATTTATGGTATAGCTTTACCCATGGGTCAGAGAGGAACCCTATTGAATTTGAGGTCAAATGTCAAGGTCACTGTGGTCGAAAATTAGTAAATCATCAAAAAGTGCAGTCCAGAGATGTGGATTGTGATGTTGAAGAAGAAAGTAGGTTGATTTTTAGCCCTCAGAAAGTTTGGCCAAAGGGTATTGTCTGTGTGGTCCATCTGTTTGTTTGTCTGTCCATCTTGCTTGTTAACACAATATCTCTTGAAGAAGTATTCAAAAAAATATCAAGCTTTTTCCATGCTAGAACAATAGATTCATTTCTTGCACATCGGAGGGTGGTTGGGTGGGTTCAGGTTCCCGCTGATTCAATGCATTTTGCTGAGAAGCAACAGGAACTTGATATGTGATGTCTAGCACTGTAATATCACTTGTCATTATTGCACCATGTAAGCGTCTGTCTGTATCTTGTGTGCTGTCCTCAGTGTTTTATAGGGTGGATGGAGGGTGTCTGGTTCCATGCTGCTTCAAAGATTTCTTCTTTGAAGTAGCAGGAACACAACTGGGCTGGGTGGTGCTTGGTTGGTTCGTCGTGATATAGCTGAAATATTGTTGAAAGTGACGTTAAATTCTTTTCACTCACTCACTCACCCTTCTTGCACATCGATTTAAATTTTAAGCTCCAAACTGGTAATATGTATTAAAGAGGTCAAAGTATATATCTAGCGATATCTAAATGGACATGTGCAAATGGATCAGTTTGACATCCAATATCAAACTGAATAAAAAATACTGAAACTTGCTTGAGCTATGCTCATTTCTGAATGACAATGTAGTCAATTCTCATGCTAAAATCACATCATTTTCAACCTTGCACATTTCAGAATGGCGGTGTTCTACGATTCCTTGATTCCCATGGTGATGCAGGCCATCAAGACCAGGCAGTATGACGTTCACAGGTAGATATTACATTTACTTAACTATGCCTGTACAGCAGATAGTTATTATTTAACCGTGCAGGTATAGGAGATAGTTAAAAAGATATAAACATCCTGGATCAAAAACAGATAACCAACTAGAAATAACTGTGCAACAGTATCACAGGAACTGGCTCATATGGATGACCTGATACCAGATATGTTGAAGCACTGATATAGTAATGGTGAGTCCACAATCTCGAAACCAGAGCTATCTGTATGTGTCCTCCCTACTAGGCTCTGGGACTGGGCTCAGCCGTATGATCAGTCATAATGGCTAGCACACAAAACCCTGGAATACAGAATATAACGAGGGCGTCTCTGTGGAGATCATGCCTACATGTATGTCCTGACGTCATAGATGTTACGAGCACGTCTGTAAGATCATGATGACGTACTCAATATGCATTCATGCGATATATTTTCCATTATGATGTCATGACGTAATGACGCTGACCATTAAAATGACTCCTGACTGCAGTTCATAATTAAAGAATTGGATATGTTCCAATGGAACAGGAAGAGAATATGTGAACAAATTTTTCATTGAGTGTGGTCCCGGGGGTTCGGTGGAGCGACCATTTCCCAGCGGAAAGTGACCCCTGGTGGCAAGGTTGGGTGAGTCCACACAACATGGAGTTGGGGCAACATCAAAACAATGCTACATTCCCTCTCGAGCATGTCATAACAGCACATTCCAGCTCAATAACCTCCATTCCATGGAAATCTGAAAAGGCTGATTGTTGCAGTGATATAAGTTATGCAATCGCCCTAAATTTTGAGAACAAAATTCAATCAGTGGTTCTAATAAATTTGATCACCCTCTAAAATCATTGAAATATTGTAGAAATATTAGATTATATGCATGATTCTGAACCATTTTCACAACTTCCTGTGCTAAGGGAGCTTCTTGATATTTGGGCATGCTAGTGTAACGAACGGGGATTTTTAGGCGCTACCGGGATTCGATCCGGGGTCCTCTTACTTGCCACACCAGCGCTCTACCAACTGAGCTAAAGGGAAATTCCCTCTAGCTGTGAGCTAGTACAAGCACTGGTGCAAGTGCCTCCCGTTACACTCCTCCCCGCCTAAATCCTCTCCCCCTCCGAGACAACCCAATTTCTCTGGTCCAGAGCCCCACGCTCCATGAACCAGTGGTCACGGCATCAATGTAACGAACGGGGATTTTTAGGCGCTACCGGGATTCGATCCGGGGTCCTCTTACTTGCCACACCAGCGCTCTACCAACTGAGCTAAAGGGAAATTCCCTCTAGCTGTGAGCTAGTACAAGCACTGGTGCAAGTGCCTCCCGTTACACTAGGAACTGGCATAAGGCATTCCAAACAAAGTGGCATGGTGTGCCGAGTTGGAACTCCTAGGAACTCCTTGGCATCCTTTTTGGAACTCGGCAGACAAAGGATGACTTATGCCATACTATGCAATGGCATGGAGGGATTGGCATATGCCATACCAATTGGAACTCCTCTCCATCTAGATTAGAACACCAAACTGGGCATGGTGTATCCCATTTGGATAACTGGCATATGCCATTCCTACAAAGGAACTCGATGCCCTAATTTCAAGAAGCTCCCTAATAAATTTGATCACCTCCAAATTCTATGATAGGAAATTTCACTTTCTGTGATTGAATTATTAGAGGGATTACCGTCGTTCATACGTGTACATACTGATTGGCTCCCCCCCCCCCAATATCCGAGGTAAAAATACATTTTGTCCCTGTCAAAGTCACTATGGGGCTCGCCACTCCTAATGTAATATGGGATATCTTGTCAAAATGACCACGACCTGGAGCATGTCGGTGTCTAGCATACATGACATGGGTGTGAATTCTCCTTTATCATGCTCTTTCTTTGCTTTCAGAACGAAAGTTGAACTAAAGCGGAGACTTTACCGGAGTAAGAGGTACCTGATTAGATGTTTTCACCAGATTGTGCAGAATTGTTGTATTCAACCAATTCTGGAAAACAGGTAAGACATACAGCCCATCTTCAATATTGGAGTCCTATCTGCAGGACACTGCAGTCCAAAGCATACTGGTTAAATTCAAAATGGCGGCCATTAGAAAAGTTTTGTGTTCAATTGTATGCTTTTTCTGCCTCTAAGTGCCTGAAATTTATTTATTTTGCCTCTAATGATTGAGTTGCGAATTTACTGTTTACTGAGAATTTACTGAGAAGAAATTTAATTTACATGGCTCCGTAATTGCCGAGGCCAGGTAGGGTTTTATAACACCCAAAGACTGGTATGCAGGTCTCCCAAACTATCCAGGCCAGGTAGGGTTTTATGACACACCAAGACTGGTATGCAGGTCTCCCAAACTATCCAGGCCAGGTAGGGTTTTATGACACACCAAGACCGGTATGCAGGTCTCCCAAACTATCCAGGCCAGCTGGGTTTTATGACACCCCAAGACTGGTATGCAGGTCTCCCAAACTATCCAGGCCAGGTAGGGTTAATGAATCCCCCACATTGCCCACACCAGGTAGGATTAATGATACCCCAGACTGGTATGCATACCCTAAATTGCCCAGGCCTGGTAGACTTGAATATTTCCCCAGACTGGTATGTATCCCCCAAAATAGCTCAGGCCCGGTAGAGTTAATGATACCCTGACTGCATGGTATGCATACCCCAAATTGTCCAGGCCTGGTAGACTTGAATATTTCCCCAGACTGGTATGTATCCCCCAAAATAGCTCAGGCCCGGTAGAGTTAATGATACCCTGACTGCATGGTATGCATACCCCAAATTGTCCAGGCCTGGTAGACTTGAATATTTCCCCAGACTGGTATGTATCCCCCAAAATAGCTCCGGCCCAGTAGAGTTAATGATACCCTGACTGCATGGTATGCATACCCCAAATTGTCCAGGCCTGGTAGACTTGAATATTTCCCCAGACTGGTATGTATCCCCCAAAATAGCTCGGGCCCGGTAGAGTTAATGATACCCCAGACTGGTATGCATACCCTAAATTGCCCAGGCCTGGTAGACTTGAATATTTCCCCAGACTGGTATGTATCCCCCAAAATAGCTCGGGCCCGGTAGAGTTAATGATACCCTGACTGCATGGTATGCATACTCCAAATTGCCCAGGCCTGGTAGACTTGAATATTTCCCCAGACTGGTATGTATCCCCCAAAATAGCTCCGGCCCGGTAGAGTTAATGATACCCTGACTGCATGGTATGCATACCCCAAATTGTCCAGGCCTGGTAGACTTGAATATTTCCCCAGACTGGTATGTATCCCCCAAAATAGCTCGGGCCCGGTAGAGTTAATGATACCCCAGACTGGTATGCATACCCAAAATTGCCCAGGCCAGGTCGAGTTGAATATTTCCCCAGACTGGTGTGCATACCCTAAATTGCCCAGGCCAGGTAGAATTAATGATACCTCAGACTGGTATGCATCCTCCACAATTGCCCAGGCCAGGTAGAGTTAATGACACGACAGACTGGTATGCATCCTCCACAATTGCCCAGGCCAGGTAGAGTTAATGACACGACAGACTGGTATGCATACCCTAAATTGCCAGACCAGGTAGAGTTATTGATACCCCAGACTGGTATGCATACCCTGAATTGTCCAGGCCAGGTAGAGTTAATGACTGGCATGCATTCCCCCCCCCCCCCCAAATTGCCCTGCCCAGGTAGAATTAATGATACCCCCAGACAAGTATTTATCCCTATGGAGGTGGGGGGATGAAAACTTTGGATCTGCCATACAGGTAGCGAAGAACTGAGTCTGGTATGAAAAACTGTGTTGTAGAAAGGGAGACTTTTTTTGTAGGTGGGGAAGTTAACTATATTATGTATTTCTGTTTTCAGTAACCCGTACCAACTACAGGAGCATGTGGAAGATTTCCTGGAGATATTTTCCAACATTCAAGGAGAGAGAAGGTATTCATCAGTCAACATACAACCTGGAAAAACTGCTGATTGGAAATTGCTTAGTGATTGGAAATAACTTTTCAGAAAATTGTCCGAACTCCAAAACAGTTATTGGTAGTTTATGCCCACAGATGGCCTGGTCTAAAGCTGACAACACGAAGGAGCTATTGAAATCTTGATATGTTAATACAGGACTAAAACAAAACAGTCCCTACAAAACTGAATAGAACATGTGACTGGTTGGAAAAGAGGTCATCCTAGGGATTGACTTCATCTGTCCTTCGGTGGCGGCACCAGCAGGCCAACTCAGAATTTCACCTGAATCAGCTGCAACCAACTTAATTTTATTACTGGTCCGTATATAATCCATTGACAATAATACAGGGTGAGTAAAAAAAAAAGTCAAACCTTTTCAGACCTCTTTTTTTGAGGGATGCGATGTTTATGACTTTTGATTTTGATTTTTCAGATTTTTGGCCGACTATGAAAGCCAGAACACGTTTCAAGATGACGTGGACATTCTGTCACAGTCTCCATGTACAATGTATCCTTTCACCCCTCCATTCTCAAATAAACTTTTCCAACGAGTCAACATATAATTGTAGAAATAGACAAAATTAGTAGCTGTTCTTGATGTGCATATATTTGATGCACATGCTTTCAACTCGCATGTCAGATTCTTTAATGTACATGTACATAGTAGGGTTTTGAATTACACACTAGATACAACGTTAAACGTCATGTCCAAAACAGGATGCGCCCAAATTAAGAGAGCAAAAAAAAAAAATCTAAAGATTTTTTTAAAAAATATTTTTATTTCATTGAGAATTAATATTCAGGTATGTTTATGGAAATTCATCATCAATCAAAGTTTACCTATTTTGCCAGAATTTGGGGACTTCTGTCTGTCTGTCTGTCCGTCTGTCTGTCTGGATGGATGATGTCTGTCTGCCTGGATGGATGTCTGTCCGTCCCCTTGCCTTGTCTGCAAGATATCTTGAGAACTACTGGATGGAATTTCACCAAACTTGGATGGAAGCTTCATTGGGATAGCCCCCTCATTTGATTAGGTTTTGGTGTATGTGCGTGCATTCATCCGTGTCCGGTGTCCGTCCGTCCGTCCATCTACTTGTACATGTATATACAGGCCTTGTCTGCAAGATATCTTGAGAACTACTGGACGGAATTTCACCCCACTTGGATGGAAGCTTTAGTGGGATAGCCCCCTCATTTGATTAGATTTTGGTGTGTGTGCGTGCATTCATCCATGTCCGGTGTCCGTCCGTCCATCCATCTACTTGTACATGTATATACAGGGCTTGTCTGCAAGATATCTGGAGAACTACTGGATGGAATTTCACCAAACTTGGATGGAAGCTTCATTGGGATAGCCCCCTCATTTGATTAGGTTTTGGTGTATGTGGGTGCATTCATCCGTGTCCGGTGTCCGTCCGTCCGTCCATCTACTTGTACATGTATATACAGGGCTTACCTGCAAGATATCTGGAGAACTACTAGATGGAATTTCACCAAACTTGGATGAAAGCTTCATTGGGATAGCCCCCTCATTTGACTAGGTTTTGGTTTGTGTGCATGCGTTCATCCGTGTCCGGTGTCTGTCCGTCCGTCCATCTACTTGTACACGTATATACAGGCCTTGTCTGCAAGATATCTTGAGAACTACTGGACGGAATTTCACCACACTTGGATGGAAGCTTCAGTGGGATAGCCCCCCTCATTTGATTATGTTTTGGTGTGTGTGCGTGCATTCGTTCATGTCCGGTGTCCGTCCGTCCGTCCATCTACTTGTACATGTATATACAGGGCTTGTCTGCAAGATATCTGGAGAACTACTGGACAGAATTTCACCAAACTTGGATGAAAGCTTCATTGGGATAGCCCCCTCATTTGATTAGGTTTTGGTGTATGTGCGTGCATTCATCCGTGTCCGGTGTCCGTCCGTCCGTCCATCTACTTGTACATGTATGTACAGGCCTTGTCTGCAAGATATCTTGAGAACTACTGGACGGAATCTCACTCCACTTGGATGGAAGCTACAGTGGGATAGCCCCCTCATTTGATTAGGTTTTGGTGTGTGTGCGTGCATTCATCCATGTCCGTCCGTCCGTCCGTCCATCTACTTGTACATGTATATACAGGGCTTGTCTGCAAGATATCTGGAGAACTACTAGACAGAATTTCACCAAACTTGGATGGAAGCTTCATTGGGATAGCCCCCTCATTTGACTAGGTTTTGGTGTGTGTGCATGCGTTCGTCCGGTATCCGTCCATCTGCTTGTACATGTATATACAGGGCTTGTCTGCAAGATATCTGGAGAACTACTAGACAGAATTTCACCAAACTTGGATGGAAGCTTCATTGGGATAGCCCCCGCATTTGATCAGGTTTTAGTGTATGTGTGCATGCATTCATCCGTGTCCGGTGTCCGTCCAACCGTTCATCTACTTGTACATGTATATACAATGAAAATCGCTTCTTTGCAATTAATATTTTTAGATATGCAGCTTTGTTTAAGATACTTATTGTTACATTCATTTTATAGCACTTTCCCTTAAATTATGTGCCCATTCAAGGCAAGGTGGGAGGTTGGGGGGAGACATATGTTACGTCGTCATCATATCTTATTAATATCCAGACATCATAGTCTTCAACACTGCATGCTGTTTTTATAATTCAGTCAAATTTGACCTTTGGGTATTGTCATCATCATGTACATGTACGTCCATGTGTCTCCAATTTCTTGTTACCAGCATATCTCCTGTACGTCCATGTGTCTCCAATTTCTTGTTACCAGCATATCTCATGTACGTCCATGTGTCTCCAATTTCTTGTTACCAGCATATCTCATGTACGTCCATGTGTCTCCAATTTCTTGTTACCGGCATATCTCATGTACGTCCATGTGTCTCCAATTTCTTGTTACCAGCATATCTCATGTACCGCCATTGTCTCCAATTTCTTGTTACCAGCATATCTCATGTACGTCCATGTGTCTCCAATTTCTTGTTACCAGCAATCTTTCTTGTTACCAGCATATCTCATGTACCGCCATGTGTCTCCAATTTCTTGTTACCAGCATATCTCATGTACCGCCATTTGTCTCCAATTTCTTGTTACCAGCATATCTCATGTACGTCCGTGTGTCTCCAATTTCTTGTTACCAGCATATCTCATGTACCGCCATTTGTCTCCAATTTCTTGTTACCAGCATATCTCATGTACGTCCATGTGTCTCCAATTTCTTGTTACCAGCATATCTCATGTACGTCCGTGTGTCTCCAATTTCTTGTTACCAGCATATCTCATGTCTGCGTCCATGTCTCAATTTCTTGTTACCAGCATATCTCATGTCGTCCATGTGTCTCCAATTTCTTGTTACCAGCATATCTCCTGTACGTCCATGTGTCTCCAATTTCTTGTTACCAGCATATCTCATGTACGTCCATGTTTCTCCAATTTCTTGTTACCAGCATATCTCATGTACGTCCATGTGACTCCAATTTCTTGTTACCGGCATATCTCATGTACGTCCATGTGTCTCCAATTTCTTGTTACCAGCATATCTCATGTACGTCCATGTGTCTCCAATTTCTTGTTACCAGCATATCTCATGCGTCCATGTGTCTCCAATTTCTTGTTACCAGCATATCTCATGTACCGCCATTTGTCTCCAATTTCTTGTTACCAGCATATCTCATGTACGTCCATGTGTCTCCAATTTCTTGTTACCAGCATATCTCATGTACGTCCGTGTGTCTCCAATTTCTTGTTACCAGCATATCTCATGTACGTCCATGTGTCTCCAATTTCTTGTTACCAGCATATCTCGTGTACCGCCATGTGTCTCCAATTTCTTGTTACCAGCATATCTCGTGTACCGCCATGTGTCTCCAATTTCTTGTTACCAGCATATCTCATGTACGTCTGTGTGTCTCCAATTTCTTGTTACCAGCATATCTCATGTACGTCCATGTGTCTCCAATTTCTTGTTACCAGCATATCTCATGTACGTCCATGTGTCTCCAATTTCTTGTTACCAGCATATCTCATGTACGTCCATGTGTCTCCAATTTCTTGTTACCAGCATATCTCATGTACGTCCATGTGTCTCCAATTTCTTGTTACCAGCATATCTCATGTACGTCCATGTGTCTCCAATTTCTTGTTACCAGCATATCTCATGTACGTCCATGTGTCTCCAATTTCTTGTTACCAGCATATCTCATGTACCGCCATGTGTCTCCAATTTCTTGTTACCAGCATATCTCATGTACCGCCATGTGTCTCCAATTTCTTGTTACCAGCATATCTCATGTACGTCCATGTGTCTCCAATTTCTTGTTACCAGCATATCTCATGTACCGCCATGTGTCTCCAATTTCTTGTTACCAGCATATCTCATGTACCGCCATTTGTCTCCAATTTCTTGTTACCAGCATATCTCATGTACGTCTGTGTGTCTCCAATTTCTTGTTACCAGCATATCTCATGTACGTCCATGTGTCTCCAATTTCTTGTTACCAGCATATCTCATGTACGTCCATGTGTCTCCAATTTCTTGTTACCAGCATATCTCATGTACGTCCATGTGTCTCCAATTTCTTGTTACCGGCATATCTCATGTACGTCCATGTGTCTCCAATTTCTTGTTACCAGCATATCTCATGTACGTCCATGTGTCTCCAATTTCTTGTTACCAGCATATCTCATGTACGTCCATGTGTCTCCAATTTCTTGTTACCAGCATATCTCATGTACCGCCATATGTCTCCAATTTCTTGTTACCAGCATATCTCATGTACGTCCATGTGTCTCCAATTTCTTGTTACCAGCATATCTCAAGAATGACTATGCATAGGAATACCAAACTTATATCGTACATGCATATGGTCACAGAGCAGAAGCCTATTGAAAACTAGCAAGATTGACCCATATTTTTTCCAGGTCACCAGGTCAAACTGTGTCGATTTATCATGAATTAATTGTTGCCACCATATCTTAAAATTGACTATGCCTAGGGGCTCCATACTTCACAAATGTATATGGCCTTAATGCATCTAAGCCTATCAAGAATCAGTTAAATTGACGAATTTATTTTTGGAGCACTGAGTCAAATTTGTGCATTCATCTCCGGCTGCTTATCACCACTATATTTCAAGTACGATAAGGCCTAGGCTTACTGAACTTACACCAGACACACATCAGGTCATGGGCTACAGCCAGTATTGTCCTTGGGGCATTGTTACTAAATTCATCCATCTCTGTTTTCTCATTACATGTCCCATCATATCTCAAGAATGAGTATCCCTATAGGTACACCAAACTTACATCGCACATGCATGTAATCACGAAACAGAGGCCTATTAAAAGTCTGTGAGATTGACCCATTTTTGGGGGGTCACCAGGTCAGATTGTGTCAAGTTGCAATGTCGCCATTAAATTATCTGGAGAATGACTGCCTGTGAGTACCAATTTATTTTTGCCAATCACTCGTTATTATGGATATGGAATTAAATGTTTTCTGAGCCCTCGTATGTATTATACTGTGGAACAGTCATTCCAAGTAACTGTACAGCTCATTAATCAAAATTTGACTTAACAATAACTCAGCGATGAAACTCGCCTTCAGTTCATTCAAGACGGCATCAGCAGTGCATTCTCAACCTATGGCCATCGGAAGAAACCAAAGGGAGCGAAGAATGCCGGGGGACGAGAAAGCCCAGATGGCAGGGCTGGATCCGATGAGGGAGGAGCTGTTGGGGGTGGAGCCATTGGAGGAGGAGCCATGGGACGTGGAGCTATAGGGGGCAGAGCCATGGGTGGTGGAGCTGGAGGGGGAGGAGCCAAGGAAAGCAGGACCTTGGATGCTGATGGATCCTCTGCCAGTCTTTCACAATCTGTAGGAGTCCAGATTGGGCACAGTAATCCTTCCTTTGTAAGTTGACATTTTTTGGCTGAATAAAATTAAAATTAATCTGAATAAAATTAAAATGAATAAAATTAAAATTAATCTGAATAAAATTAAAATTAAAATGAATAAAATTAAAATTAACCTGAATAGAATAAAAATTAAAATGAATAAAATTAAAATGAATAAAATTAATCTGTAGCTTCACAGGGACTTTTTTGAGAAAAAAAAATTATGAGAGGGATGCTTTTTTTATGGTTTTTTTTCTTCTCTTTCGCAGACCAAACATAATTATTCTTCTTTTCTGGCACTCCGATGTAGTAGTTTAATACAATTTGAATGAAACCAGCAATGTTCTCCGAGTTACAATGTACTTGGAGATTCGGCCTTCAACAGTACTATTTCCTTTAAATGAAACCAGACACTGACTCCAATGTCTAAGAACATCACTTTGGTGAAACTTTGAAAGAGAAATGGTTTTAAAAAAAAAATAAAAAAATAAAAAATTGTGAAATAATATATATTTTTTACAGTTCTCTTTGCTGGGGACAATGAAAAGGGTTGACGCAGCACTAAAAAAAACTGACGTAGCGATTCTCAGTGAACGTAGAAATTTATTGTATACAATCTTATGCTGGATCATGTAGCTACTTGAGAGCATGTAACTATTTGAGAGCAGTAGTCTGGCTGGGTACAACAGTGAACCTAGACAGGAAACTGTTCAATGATATAGCCTGAACAATAGACACTTACCTGAAAGATCCACCCTAGTGTTTGTCTCAGAGATTATCACAATACAGTTTATACAGTACGCAATATGTTCAGACTCCGCTGCGGTGGCTAATGGTTAGAGTGTGGTGTGTCATGATATTTCAGCATTAGATCTGCTCTTTACGAGTAGGTACATCTGCCCCTCTCTTCCCTATCGTGATTAAGCTGAAAAAAAAATGTTGAAAGTGACAACTTCATGTCAAGATTTACACAACAGGCTACAGGGGTAAATACGTTTGGTGTAGGGTCAGTTTCATTTAAATTAACATTTACTAGCACAAATGAACTATTTCTAAATTGTAACATGAACGCTTTTGTAACTAAATGATTCAATTCTACGTTGGTAGAGTTTAGCTGATTGACTGACGACATCATGTGGTTTTGATTTCGGGAAATTCCCTCATATAGTTGCCGAAAGTAGGCTGAAAATGGATACACACGATCCGAGGGTCAGTCTTACTGCATATAGATAACCCAGATGGTTACAGGTTGGCTAACAGTAGTGTGGGTGTTCGTATTTTGAATTTGATGTTTCGTAAAAGAATAATGAATCAATCGAGAAACAAGCAGGGAAATCTGCCATGACAAAAGTCTTCTGGTATCCAAATAAGCCATGTTAATGCCATGTTATAAAATGCCGAGGTTAACTGTTTTTCCACACCATTTACCTTGACAATAGCCTAGTTTTTGAGATGGTGAATGCAGTGGAACTCTCCTCATACGAAGTGGCAAATAGCTGTCTCACAAGACTGCCTAGATAGTGATGAAACAACATCTCCATTGTTCATAATTGTGAAAGTAGTATGCCAAATTAAGTTAAAATAAATGAAGAGAAATGGACACTGGCCCAAACATAGTACATTATTGCCACAGAATTGAACCCAGTGATACACGATCATACATTGTGATACACGATCATACATTGTGATACACGATCATACATTGTGATACACGATCATACATTGTGATACACGATCATACATTGTGATACACGATCATACATTGTGATACACGATCACACATTGTGATACACGATCATACATTGTGATACATGATCATACATTGTGATACACGATCATACATTGTGATACACGATCATACA
This sequence comes from Hanleya hanleyi, assembly GCA_036873755.1. Taxonomy (NCBI): domain Eukaryota; kingdom Metazoa; phylum Mollusca; class Polyplacophora; order Lepidopleurida; family Hanleyidae; genus Hanleya; species Hanleya hanleyi. The sequence continues at coordinate 27,909 of JAVTVY010003703.1, read as the reverse complement.
TTGTGATACACGATCATACTAGCATTTTGGCCCTGACAAAACCTCATCCTCTCCCATGGTGCTTTGCGCCAAGCTCCATTTACCCCTGTAGGGGTCTCGCCATTTTTTGCAGGATTCTTGTGGAAACCAAGAACTGTTCTATCTGTTGCACTGATCACAAAACGTATGTTTGTCTTGAAATACACTTAACAGTTATTCAATGTCTTTCAAAACGCTAGTGTCACACAGTTTGAAGGCAGCTTTTATACAAAATATATGTTTCGGAAATATATATCGGTGAGTCGCGGTTGATATTAATTTGCCCAGTTAGACGGTTGTCATATTTCTTTACTGTGGCAACAGATGACCTCGGGTCAACTCCGGCACAGTCCGTGAGACCCGGACAGCGCTATTAGATGGAGAGGTGCAAAGCAATAATGAATGCCATGCAGAGCTTGACCAAAACCTCTGCGTATGGACTATATCAATCTCCCCACATGGAAGAGTTTCAATTTCTTTGGCATCATTGGCTCATTGTGAGGGCTGATTCACTCTTGTTTATTTTTCAGGAAGGGGCCGGAGCATGTGCAAGCTATGTGACAGGGGTGGAACTGGACTCTCTCATTACGTCAGTGAAGGATCTCCTACCTGATCTAGGAGAGGGATTCATTGAGGTAAAGTGTACCCTTACTGGAACACATCCACGGAATCCCTCTAATAATTCAATCCCCAGGGACTAATTCAGGCCTTTTTTGGGGACACCGGTCGACTATACCGCAAAACCAGAAACTGCAAAACCGGAAATAAACATGCTGCGCAAATCCGATGCGCAGTGGGCTAAAACAGTCTAAAATGGTCTCCTGCATGGATTTGGTCAAGAAGCATGCACGATGCCAGTTGGATGATTTAATGTTTCCATCTGCTGTATACAGGAAATAATTACCTCTTCTATAAATAATGAAAATAAGACCATTAGAGTGATTTTCAGTGGCTTTGGTTTAGATTTTAGCTGACATTGAATTCTGTTTGACCGTATTTGGGCGCGTGAGTTTGGAACATTTTCTGTCTCTATTAAGAGTCAGCATTCAATTCAAATTCTGAGAGACTTGAATGGTGTAGTGACAGTACCATTGTAGGCAATCGGATCTCCTTACATACTTATGGTGATAAAGCGAGGTCTTATCAGTGGGATTTTAACAAAATTAACAGCTACTCATGTTAATTATTTGAAGGGATTTGTGAACAAACGTTTGCAATCAATTGATGAACCTTACTAAATACAACAACAATGAAGGAAGTTAGCCAAGAATCTATTCATCTTAAACCAGAAATTAAACGAATAGGAGCTATTTTGCAATTTATCAGTAGGCAACGACATGTGAACGTTTGAACAAAGGAGACAACTCATATTGCTTTCGCTTCACAGTTGATTGTGGAGAAATATTTAGGCAGTTTTTCACTTTTTTACACACTGTTATCACTCAGTTAGATGTCATGTATGTCGGGTAGTTTAGCACAATTACAGAGAGACTAATCTGTGCAGCTTTAGCACCGTCATTTGATGGAAAAGGTAAAGGTGATTGGCCGGAAGATCATACGCAGAAATCTTATATGCCTACTCATCGCCCAAATTTTTAAGGGGATGACTACCACTTCCCCTAGAGTATCTTCTCATAGTAGAGAGTCTCGCAGAACTAGACTGATTTTATTGTGGGAAATTTCACCTCCTGCGATTGAATAGTCGAGATTGCCATTACAAATCTAGGATAACTGGGCATGAGCACAAGGCGAGGTCACGAAAGGTCACGTACCAATGGTCGCATTCTGTTCAGGTTGAAAGTGGGTCATATCTCAAGAAAAGTACTTTTTGTATTGTGGTCGTCAGCGTCGCTTGTCCGTCTGTCCATCTTTCTTGTGAACACAATATCTAAAGAAGAATTATAGCCAGTCATTGTGAATTCATATCACATATGTATCGGATGAAGGGTCAGAAGCCTAATAAAAATGACTGACCTTGACCTATTTTATCAAGGTCAAATTTTAGTATTTGCTGTATTTTCTGAAGGATTAAAACTAGGGTCTCCAAATTCATATTATATATGCAACTCGTGATTGACTAGAAGCCTATTGCAGTTGACTGACCTTGACCTATTTTTTATAGGTCATATACTGTTTATTATGATATAACATGAAGAAATAAAGCCAGGCTTTCCAGATTGATACTATGTATACATCTGGCGAAGGTCCAGAGTTGTACCAAATATGACTGACCTTGACCTATTTTATCAAGGTCAAATTATAGTATTTGCTATATTTTGTTAAGGATTTGGACACGATATCTCAAGAAAGATTATACCCAGGCATTATAAATTTGTACCATGTATGCATCTGGTGAAGGATCAGAACCTTATTGAAAATGACCGACCTTGACCTAATTTATCAAGGTAAACTTCTAGTATTTGCTATATTTGTCGAAGGATTAAAGCTAGGGTCTCCAAATTCATATTACATATATGCATCTGGTAACTGATTAGAAACCTATCCCAGTTGACTGACTTGACCTATTTTTTCAGGTCTTATACTGTTTATTATGATATATCATGAAGAAATATAGCTAGGGTTTCCAAATTAATACTACGTATACATCTGGCAATTGTCCAGAGGTGTGCCGAAGATGACTGACCTTGACCTATTTTATCAAGGTCAAATTCTAATATTTGCTATATTTTTTGAAGGATTGAAGTTAGGATCTTCAATCTCATATTATGTATGCAACTGGTGATTGACTAGAAGCCTATCTCAGTTGACTGACCTTGACCTAGTTTTTCAAGGTCATATAATACTGTTTATTATGATATAGCATGGAGAAATATAGCTAGGCTTTCCAAATTAATACTACATATACATCTGGCAATTGTCCAGAGGTGTGCGGAAGATGACTGACCTTGACCTATTTTATCCAGGTCAGATTCTATTTTGTACAATATTTCACGAAGGATTGTATCTACATTGTCCAAATTTATACCACATATGCCTGGACCTGAAATCTATTGAATATCACTGACCTTGATTAGGTCAAATTATATTTGTTAAGTCCAAGATCTCCGAATTCATGTCCATATGCAATTAAATTAGAATAGACCAGAAATTTTTTGAAGATGACTTGCCTTGATGTATATTTCCAAGATCAAATTACTTGATTTGATTATCAGATATAGAAGAGTATATACAGCCATTCCAAGGTGACTCCCGTGACATTGCTACTCGTTTTTACCCCTCGGCCAACTTTGGCCTAGGGGTATTGTCGTCATCATGTACGGCTGTCCGTACGTACGTCCGTCCATCCGTTACCGCGATATCTACAGAACCGTTTCATGCATGGCAACCAAACTTGTTACATCTATTTATCTTCACGTAAATCAGAAGCCTATCGAAAATGAGTCATCTCGGACAATATTTTGCAGAGTTATGCCCCTTTTTACAAATAAAAATCCATTTATGATTTGTTATTGTGATAATTTCATAACTGTTCCATATACAACATCCTAACGTGATACAGTTGTTTCTCTTGACCTGAACTAGATGCCTATCGAAAATGAGTCGTGTCAGAAAGTATTTTGCAGAGTTATGCCCCTTGTCTAATAAAATCCGTTACCGCGATATCTACAGAACCGTTTCATGCATGGCAACCAAACTTGTTACATCTATTTATCTTCACGTAAATCAGAAGCCTATCGAAAATGAGTCATCTCGGACAATATTTTGCAGAGTTATGCCCCTTTTTACAAATAAAAATCCATTTATGATTTATTGTGATAATTTCAGAACTGTTCCATATACAACATCATAACGTGATACAATTGTTTCTCTTGACCTGAACTAGATGCCTATCGAAAATGAGTCGTGTCAGAAAGTATTTTGCAGAGTTATGCCCCTTGTCTAATAAAATCCACTAATTCCTATGTTAAGTTTGCATATAATTTCTATATCATGTTTGTATACTATCACATTTATGTATTGATTGGATGACTGATTTATTGATTTATTCTCTTACACAATGTGAAGAATGCCTGCAAATCTGTTTTGAAAATGACACTAGATGCCTATCAAAAATGAGTCGTGTCAGAAAGTATGCCCCTTGTCTAACAAAATCCACTAATTCCTATGTTAAGTTTGTATATTATTTCTATATCATGTTAGTATAGTATCACATATATTTATTGATTGGATGACTGATTTATTGATTTATTTTCTTAGACAATGCAAAGAATGCTTGCAAATCTGTTTTGAAAATGACATACATGTGCCATTTAGTATACATGTACTGTATTTATCTAGCCATGTGTACTGTTGTTTTGGTGAGACATCAATACAGCTCTTTCAATTTATTCCAGAAACAAATTAATTTAAGGGGAGGAAAACTTTTCTTTTTTTTCAAAGAAAGTACACTTACAATACCAGGGGTAAATATTTCTTCCCACAAGCCAATCAATTGGTAGAGACACCCTTACATTATAATAGCTGGGGTTCAGAGCCGAGGGGTTTCGATAGCGCAGCTTCATGTTTCATTTGTTTTCCGCTCTAGCTCCCAAATTCTAAAACTAATATGCAGTGTTATTTACTTCTTCTGAACAGTAATAACAGGTCACTATTTTGAATAATATTTTTTTCCAATTCAGTTACAACTTCAAAGCAAAAATTTAAAAATAAAAACGTGACTCCCGTGACAGTTGCGATCGAAAAAAGATTGACTGCCTTCCCATTTCGTTCTTGTTGTAGCCTTCAAGATAAGATATGCGATGTTGGTCCACACAGTAATCTACTTGAAGGTTTCAAGATTTATAAATAAATTAATTCGATAAACAAAGAAGAACCACATGGTCTTACAGATCAATGAAATTGCGTGACTCCCGTGACAGGAAAATGTGACTCCCGTGACAAGTAGCACCCTTATCATGAAACAACTTACATAAATATTTCTTACATTATTTTATTCACAAGAAAACTGAAATAATACAAAACCAGATAAGTTGAAGCACAAATTCTCTTCCATACAGTCATTATGTACCCAGTTCCTTACATAAAGGTGACTCCTGTGACATCGCTACTCATTCTTTCATCTGTTTTCCGCTATAGCTTCCAAATTCCAAAACTAATATGAAGTGTTATTTACTTCTTCTAAACAGTAAAAAGAGGTCACTATTTTGAATAATATTGTTTTCCAATTCAGTACAACTTCAAATCAAAAATTGAAAAAGAAAATTGTGACTCCCGTGACAGCTGCGATCGAAAAAAGATTGACTGCCTTCCCATTTTGTTCTTGTTGTAGCCTTCAAGATAAGATATGTGATGTTGGTCCACACAGTAATCTTCCTGAAGGTTTCAAGATTTATAAATAAATTAAATTGATACACAAAGAAGAACCACATGGTCTTACAGATCAATGAAATTGCGCGACTCCAGTGACCGGTAAATGTGACAAGTAGCACCCTTATCATGCAACAACTTACATAAAATATTTCTTACATTATTTTATTCACAAGAAAATTGAAATAATACAAAATCAGTCTATGAAGAACAGTTACAGCTTTTTTCTTTCTTGGGCTTTTTAGCAATGCGCTTTTTGCCTATTTGGTAGCCCTACTCAAGAAATGCTTTGCCGAGTATGCTTTTGGACTGTTTTCACAAGTGGGAATTGATAGTAACCATTTCTTTTCTCAGCATTTCCACTGTTGATCCCTGTCAAACAGCCTTTTCTTTTCTAGATGTTTTGCTTTATCTTCTTCAATTAATTTTGTGAATTCCCTTCCTTTGTTTCCTTATACTTATTACGGTATTGTCTACACTTTTGTTTATAAACAGCAAATGGAGCCTGGTTTGATGTTAACTTCTCTCTCCTCTTTCTCTGCCTTTCCGTAGCTGTTAGTGGCATTTTGGATCAACCATTTTAGAAAGTAATAATATAATAACAAATGTGCAGAAAAAAATAAAATTAACACATTAAATAGTTTGCTGGATAACAAAGCCTGTACAGTGTGACTCCCGTGACAAAGAAACTGTGACTCCCGTGACAGCCTTTTAAGAAGATTTTCTAGCAAATATAATACATTTAGATTTAATATTAGCCCGGTTTTAGTTGATGTTTTAATAGATGATTTATAAACATAAACTGTTTATCTGTGGATGAGATAGGTCGTAGAGAGCAAAACAATTATACTCACTTGTGTGACTCCCGTGACACCAAAATGAGGTGGAATACATGCAGACAGCTCAAGTAACTTGTAACATCTGACAGTGAGAAAGCACTCTGCATCAACAGAGTGGCCACTACCGTATTTTTTGCTAAGTAGATCAGTGTGATTGAACTATTTTTTTGTGGAAAATTCTACCTGACAAAATTGTACCACAGTGACCTCAGTGAGGAGACTGCAACAATGCATGTCTTCAAAAAGCTCTGTGACCTCAATAAACTGAACAATCTCAAGAATATTCCATATCCAGTAACCCTGACCATATAGGTAACTGAAAAGCTGCTTTAAACAATTCTTGGGTAAATTTGAAAAAATAAGTATGATGCACACTTAGCTTGGAATGGCTGTATAGAGTTAACAATTTGGCCATGCTCTACCAGAACCTCAGTGCAAAATTTTCCCCATCAATTAAGACCTTGGCAGAAGCTGACCTGGCCCAACATCCAATGTATTTCTAAAATGGGAGAACTACAGTTAAAGTGATCGTAAACCCTCAAGTACAGTTTCCATCAAGTGAAAGACCATTGCGAACAGTGTCGAAAAATATTTATTGTAATTTTTTTATGATTTTATTACACAGAGAAAACTGCAAATAAAGCTTGGTATTCTATGGTGGTCTGTTGCAATCATATCTAGGTCGATAGAGTCTATTATTAGAGGGATTACCATATAGCTGATGTCCCAACTGATAACTCGTGGCCGTGTACAAAACTTCTGTCTCATTGCTACCTGGATTACATGAGAGGTGCTCGTTTCCTACACAGGCAATCCTTGGACTGAACAGTACTGTACAGTAACTCTGCATTCCTGATCGGAGAGAGGCGTCTTAGAAGTCTACAGTTCCACTAAGTTGCTTACAGGAACCGAGCAGTTACTGTACAATTTTGTGCAATCAAGCAGGGTGAAGTAAGATCTTCGCCATGAAGAAAACGGGGAGGGGTGTTGTAGAGGTAGCTATTCGCTCGGGACTGTTAATCCCTGACATGCCGAAACGAACTGTTTATGCCAGGAGATTGCATGATCTCGGGCTAGTTCCGATCAGAACCGCCCCAAACCAACTTTGCCAGAAGCTAGAAGTCCGGAGCACTTTGTGGCATGAACTGTTAGTCAGTCAAGGGTTGGATTTCATTGAGACAAGACGTTATTATTCGAGTGGTTGGAGGGAAGATTTTAATGGGGGATATTTTAGCTCTACATTGCTTTGAGTGTTGCAGGGCATACTGTTGCAACATTCCACGTGATGTCCATGGTCACGTGACGTCAATGGCAGATGTCTCTTAGTTCGATATATTCTGGTCTTTATTGGTTCAAAACTGCCTTTTTTACCTCCATTTTAGAGAGTTGATTCTCTCTCAGTTAAAACTGTGACAATTTTGTCTCAATCTGAACTCTTGTATGCACCATATATTTGCTATTTTTAGCTTTGCTTGGAGGAGTTGAACTATGACGTAGAGAAAGTGATCAATGCCGTACTGGAGGACAAGTTACCCCCCTCATTGTGGGAGACCGACCGATTCCTGGTCAGGTACTACAAAACTCTACTACATGTATCTCTCCCAGTAAATATATCCTGGATAGTTTGTCTGAATTATTATGAAATGAAGATGATTGCACTCACATTTAACTTGCAGGTCTGGTCAAACTCGATTCGGGCATTTTTTTCTGCCAATCATGGAGGCACGAGAGCAAGATAATCTTGTCATAAGAAAGATCCTTCTCTGAGATGCGAATGTTTGTATTGAAAATAACCTCCATTGTTGGTCAGTCCACTGCAGATGCCAGGGGTAGCAACTACTGTTGGGGTTTCTAGAAACAACTATAAGGTCAAATGACATTATGGGGAGGTAACATGACTCAAGATAATTCAACAGTGTGATTACCTCCCTTTCAGATTGAGTACTCTATTTGATGTCCTTGCTTGCATTTTGGATTTGTTCAAAGTCACTCCGAACAAAATGTCTAATTTATCCAATTAACCTGGAAATTCCTATTTACATAAGAGATCTTCCCTGTGGTGGGTTTTACCTGATTTTTGGTAGAAAATATGCCTGAAGCGATTTTGACCCGACATATAAATGTACAGCCATCTTCATTCCAAAATAAATCGGGCCAACAGTCCGGGATATATTTGCTGAGCATATCCGGCATAGCTGTGTAAATTATACATTCCATGCATTTTACTTAATAATTTAGGTTGCGTTCATATTTCACATGTATGATTTTGACCATCATCGCGAACACCATAGTTTACCTCACACCGACCATGGTCAAACAGACAAGTGCAGTATGCTAATTTCTGATGGCCTGTTCCAAAATCATTACATATCCATGGGACGAGCTGACCTTCATAAAGCCTCCAATTATGGAGTGACCTCAGGGCCATATCCAGAGTTTATTTGGGGACACCCTTTCTTGATTAAGGCTGCCGCATAGCGCGCAGCCTTATTGCATCAGCTTGCATTGTCTCATGGGGGCAAAAATTGCCTTGTCCGCAAGATTGCAAAAAAAAAGCAGAGTTGAGAGTTTGTCACAGGGCCAAATGTGGAGAAGATATTGAACTAGAAATTCGTAACAATTTGAGCTATCTCAGATATACAGAAGTCTGTCTTTCAAGCCCAAATTGTTAGTATAAAATTCTGAACCGGAAGTTCAAAATCCAAAATCCAGGAAGAAAAACTGCGCAGAAACGTCTTTGCGCATACCTCAAAATGGGCTCTCGTGAGACTTTTACGAGAGCTGCTTGAAAGTGATCTCCCTTTATGTAATTGATCTGCTCGTTGAGGGCGCTGTGGTTAGCGAATACTTGAAAGGCAAAACTAATGGATAAATAAAAAGAACTGCACCAGATTGACTGTCACGATTGTTCAGCCTATATTACTATCGATTGTTCATGCCTGGCAACATTCGATAACTAAACGGAACTTTAAACCAGAACAAGCGAAATTTCTCAAAACTTCAATTCTTCAGAAAAATTCAAGTTTTTAATCTGGGTTACCCAGATGAAAAAGTGGCTAAAACCCCCTGCTGTTATTATGCCCCCCCTCTAACTAGAGGGGGGGCATATAGCGATCGCTTTGTCCGTCCGTCTGTCTGTCCGTCTGTCTGTCTGTCCGTCTGTCCGTCCGAATTTCTTGTCTGAGCAATATCTCGGTTAATATTTGATGGACAGGATTGAAACTTGCATGGAATGTGGCTAGTGCCTCGTAGATGTGCAGCGTTGAGTTTTTTCCGAGTTCCGGTATAATTTTCAAGAGTTATGGCCCTTTTTCTGAAATCTCTGTGAATGGGACTTGTCCGGGCTGGATCTTGGTTAATATTGTATGGACAAGTATGAAATTTGCATGATATGTGGTCAGTGCCCCACAGTTGTGCAGCGTAAAGTTTCTTCACGTTTCGCTTATATTTTCAAGAGTTATGGCCCTTTGTTCCTGAATTCTTCGTGAATTGGGACTTGTCCGGGCTGGATCTCGGTTAATATTGTATGGACAATTATGAAATTTGCAGGATATGTTGTCAGTGCCCTGTAGTTGTGCAGCGTGAAGTTTCTCCGCGTTTCGCATATATTTTCAAGAGTTATGGCCCTTTTTTCTTCAAATTTGTGTGAATTGGGACTTGTCCGGGCTGGATCTCGGTTAATATTGTATGGACAATTATGAAATTTGCAGGATATGTGGTCAGTGCCCTGTAGTTGTGCAGCGTGAAGTTTCTCCACATTTCGCGTATATTTTCAACAGTTATGGCCCTTTTTTCTTCAAATCTTTGAGACTTGGAGGGCTGGATCTCGGTTAATATTGTATGGACAAGTATGAAATTTGCATGATACATGTATGTGGTCAGTGACCCATAGTTGTGCAGCATGAAGTTTCTCTGCTTTCGGTTATATTTTCAAGTGTTATGGCCCTTTGTTTATCAAAACTAAAGTGAATGGGATATATTCATTTGTCCAGGCTGGATCTCAGTCCATAACCGATTTGGACCAGAAAAATGGCTATATTATATGTTATCCTACATTCCAAAGCAGACAACATAGGTCCTGAAGTTAAAGTATGAAGTTGCCCCAAAAAGAGTGAATTGGGTGCAAAATTCAAAGTTCACTGATCGCTTCATAATTTCACCACAATATACTCCCAAGGAATGTAGGTCTCATAACCAGGTCACATTTTCGGATTTGGCGAAAGCCCTGGCGACCATCTTGCATCGAAACATCGTATTATCACTTGTTGGCTGATACTTGGAATATGTATTATGTGAGGCATGGCAAAAAAAGTGACAGAAACAGAATTTTTATAATTATCCAAATTAGGCCTCCACCAACCAATAAACAACAGAACAATGGCGGGGCAGTGTCGGATTAAAGCGGAAGGGGGGGCATACAATTGAGCAATCTCTGATTGCTTCCTTCCTGTGTGATATTTGAGACAAATTTAATCTCATAATTGAACCTTTTGTTGACATGTTACACTTAACTTCCTAATAGTGGAACAGTCTGGTGAGAGAAATGAGCCCACCGAGTCAACATCCATCTTAGCTTGCTGAGGGCATTTCACGTTTCACTTAACACTGCCCTTAGCTTAACGCTATGATTCGGCATGTATTTCACACGGTGCCACCTCTCAGCTGCAAAGGACATATTTCTGGAGGGACATAATCCTGTTCGAAAATTGTTCCTGAAACATCAAATCACATGCCCGTCGCATTTAGCGATATCTTAATGTCAGAAGTCACAAGGCTTCCTTCAGTTCTACTGCACGTAAAAGATATCATTCTTGAGGTGTTTCTTTTTGTATAGAATTACTTGAATCCGATTAACAATATCTAAACAGTGAAACAATAGTTTAAACGAGCTAATGAAATTATCTGTATTTAAATATTTTGCCCTGGGCATCTCAGACATGTCAGTCTCACTTGAGTGCAGAGGCTGGGAGATTCTATGCGAGACAAAAACGAAGTTGTGTGAATCAGCTATTTTAGTTCTCACTCTAATGGTGCATGCTTCTTTGTTTTTCTGAAGAAAGATCATATTACAAACAACCTTACCTATTTCAAAAAAATAAAATCGGCGACAGTTCACAGGAAAATGATATGCTTTTTATTTTGTGATAGGGGCATTTCGAGGCCCACCAAGGGATCATTTCAGTCGATGGCTTTATGGAGGTGTGTCTTCCTTTTATGAATGTGATTGCGCCGTTGTCGGATCTCACAGGGCCAATCAGATGTGACCAATTGGGAAATGCCCTAATATACTCAGATATCACCCATTACCGCATGGATATGAGCAGAAGTTTCTACGTATGATCGTGCCATGCGTTAGGATGATGATCAATATCATGAAGTGAAGACATTGCATGATCTTGGCAATGCAGAGCTAGAGGAAGGAGATAAATATGTCAGTGTCATCAACGTCTCTCTATCTAGAGAAAAAAAAACATTAAAAAACATGTGTGTTCAAATTCTACAATGCCTGAAAAAAATGGAGAAACTAGTTGGAATACATGACAGTATGGTAATAAAAAAAAGTTTCAGTAGGGGTGACAAGCTGAAGTACCAGGAAGACAAGTAAAAAAAAAAAATAGTTACTTCTGGACGGTAACTTTCAAAAAGCTGAACGGATTCTTTGCAGATTAGGTATGTGGATAACTTTGCACAGGATATCATTCGAGATTGCTTTCCATGCTGGGTACTGAATGTTGAGGTTCCAAGCCAAATCAGTAGTTTCAACGTCGGTGGACTTCAGATGCTCTGGTTTTCATTAAAATCTTCTCTGAAGCATCAAATTAATTAATGGAATAAATGATCAAATTATTGTACTTCGTACATTTCGTCCTGTTATGACAGTCAAAGGTAACTAAAGCATAACCTATACACATGATCAAATAACACAACCTATACACATGATCAAATTTGGGAAATAGGAAAAACTATGTATTTCTAAAGATCACAGTCAAATATCAAAACCATAAAATCACACAGATAACGGCAGCCTTTCGAAATCCACGAGTTCTAGTTTTTTTTGCCTTTTTTGGACACATTTGTATGTATTTGGGCGCATTTGTATGTAAAAAGCACTAAAATTGACTGTAAAGTTTGGGCACCCATACCCCTTAACAGGTATCAAAATGGCTCTGGATATGGCCCTGGACCTTGTGATGTACCACTGTAACCTCTTCTTTGAACAGAACAGAGCAAACCACTTCATTGGCTGACAGAGTATGTGACATCATCAATGGATTAGTATGTTCGGCAAAGCCATTTACCAGGTGGTAGAAGAGAAATGGGGAGGGAAGGGCCTCAGGTAGCGAACGTGGATTTTGAGATGAACAAATATATTAACAGTTGAAGAAACAATCTATAATTCGAGGGAGATTGTGTTTACATATGTTGGTAGAGTTGGACCAGAAAGAGAAGTTCCAATTTCCTAGCTTCAGGGGTAATGAAAAATTATATAGACACAGTTGATAGAGAATTGCCCGGGCCTGGTAGGGTTAGCAATCCACTATCATGTGTATTTTTACACATTTGAAACCCAGTAATTTGAGTGATGAAACATAAAACAAAATTGATGTTCATTTTTTTAACTTTCTTTACGACTGATGATGAATTAAATATCTCCCTATTCTGTTCTAATAACATTGATCACCCCAATATTTTTGAGTGAGAAAATTCACTTCCTGTTATTGAATTAATATGTACAGCATTTACCATAACCAGAGAAAATTCACTTCCTGTTATTGAATTAATATGTACAGCATTTACCATAACCAGAGAAAATTCACTTCCTGTTATTGAATTAATATGTACAGCATTTACTGTAACCAGAGAAAATTCACTTCCTGTTATTGAATTAATATGTACAGCATTTACCGTAACCAGAGAAAATTCACTTCCTGTTATTGAATTAATATGTACAGCATTTACCGTAACCAGATATCAGCAGAGCTGCTCACCAACTGACTAACTCACGCATTTCCTCATTTCAGAGCACCTAAAGAAGTAAAGACGAGCATTCTGGAAGAAAGACGAAATGTTTTCGATTTTGACGAGTTTGACGTTTTCAACAGAGATCAAGTTGATCAGAGTCGCATTTCGAAAGGAAAGAAGTGAGTGAAATATCTTTCCTTCACCTGATGCAATAAGATAATAATGTCAGTTGGCATCAATTTAAAAGAAGAAAACAGAAATAGGTAAAAAAAACGTCATGCATTCACTGACCTGATATAAATGAAATTACTCCAGAACTGGAACGAAGGCTGATAAAGAAATGGAAACCATGCATGCTTGGGATTCACATGCTTTGTGGCAAAGATAATTTGTCCATGAGGATTTTAATCTGGCTTTTGTAATAAATTAGAACTAATAGACACAAACATGTTTGAGATCATATTCAAGCAAACTTGATTTTGTTTGCATCATTTGGTCATGTTTATTTTCAATCAACCTCCAAATATATTTGTGTTCAGTAATAATCTGGGGATCTGATACAATAACTAGCCCCCAAAAGTCATTTCTATGAATACCTGGAAACATAGCATCATGAATCTTCCTTGATTTAGCCCTCTGTCTACCATATGAATGCAAAAATACTAATAGCAAAAAGTTTATTGCCTGTGTTTGGCATACGTGAATAGGTTATTTCCGGAAATATTTTGAAATGGTACAACATACCAGTACAGAAGTTCATTTATATCTGTGAAATATACAAGCACATCGCTTACCTGTTTTTTTTCATTCACTTTTTGCATCCTCTCTGGTAATATTCCATTTGAATTTTTTTTGATTTGGTAAAAGAACTGCAGATGGAATGGAGGCCCTGGATGACAAGGCTGAACTTGCCTCACTGAAGCCTCTCTATGATCGTTACGGGAGTGGTGTACCCGGTGAGAGTGTCTATGACCCGGACATGTACGAAGATGAGTACGATGACACATACGATACAGGGATTATCGGCGCCGATGATGCTGACTCTGCTGATGAATTGACAGCTCGCAGGTATGGATGGAAAATAAGGAAAAAAAGGCCACACTCTCCAAATTCAGTTCCATGATATGGATTGGTACCAAACTTTGAGTATACCTTACTCATGAGGCAAAGAGGAATCCTATTCATTTTGAGGTCAATAGGTCATAAGTCAAGGTCACAGCACCTCAACACTGAATCCAGTTTCATTTTATATATTTTTAGGTTGGACTCTTCAGATTTGTCTTCCCTACATTGTATAGCATTTGGCCGGTGGAGTTGTCTCCCCTGTTAGATACATGTATGAAACAGCTGCATTCAATCATGCTGTTGTGAAATAAAACTCATGCAATACTGATTTAGCTGGGAGAGTAGTCCTTTTCCTGAACTTTATATCTGTTTATTAACTCAAGATCAAAGGTTTACATGTCCTTAATCACTTTTTCACATTTTTCTTCCTTCATGAAATATTTTCTCACCTGAAAAGAATCTATTTCAAGGAAAATAAATATTTTCTTTTGTTGACTAATCATTGTTGATGCCAGTTTCAAGGTCACCTAGTTATCAAGAGCCCCTTTTAGTTTGTCATTGAATATATTATGTCATAGGTGCTACATTCTCATAAGCATGAAATCTTAAGACTTTATCTGGATTGCTAGCTACCTGGCTTGGTACCAAGGCTGTTAAACAATCTTGAAATTTGGACCAGTTAGTGTAATTCCAGATGTACGAGCATATATTGAAGCCCCTTGAGCTCTTGTTAAGATATTTTATGAAGGACCATAGCTAGACTCTCAAACTTGACCTTAAGTTTTGGTTTCTGCAGTCAAGGTGTGCATGGGCATGTATTGAAGCCTATAAGACTTCTTTTGTAGAGATGCACTATTGCTCTGTTACATGAAATATTTTCATTCTCATTTCCTCTCTCCAAAGTTCAGTACAAGAAAGACATGAAGACTGCCTTTACTTGGTTGACCCGATGTTGACATAATGTTTGCCCTATCTTCCCCAGATTTCCAGAGTGATTGTTTTGGGAAGCTTTACTTTAGATTGTTACAGTTGTTGGGAATGACTTGTTTGAAGCAAATCTTGTTCAATAAAAGTAACTATTAGCCTTCAAACTGCTTGAGAAATAAACTCGGGACAACAAAATCTGAGCAATGATAGGGTCAACGATCGAGTCAACATTGGGTAACATCAGGTCAAAACAGAGCCCGCATTAGATCGATTACTACATTAATCTCTTCTTCTTTGTAGAGTAGTGTAGAACAGGCAATTTCCAGGGATTTGGGTGCATGTATTATTGCTATTCCATGTTTTTCTCCAATTAACAGACCGTTCACAACACCCAGGATTCTGGGTATTAAGAGTGAAGCAGACAAACCATCACCCAGTGCTGACTCAGATGAGGTGAGAGAATCTGATCTATATATTTTGCAATAAATAAGGGAGGATACTCCATGAGAAAAGTGGGCTGATGTAATGCAGAGTTGTCTCCCTTGCTCAATGTTTGTAAGCGGCAAGTGGAAACATAAGAGCTTTGGTGATTTGGTGAGCGAATACCCTTGAAATATGTGTAGATGGTAAAAGCATTTAATGTCACAGTATTTTTTTTTTCATTTAGCAAATCTATTTCTAAACAGTGAGAGAATAATATTTTCACTGAATGATTGTACGAGAAGATGTCAATATCGTTTTATTCATATTAGATGTGTTCGTTCAGATCTTTTTATTTACACAGCAAAACAATTTTTCACATGAAGCAATAATGAGAATATCATCTAGTTTTACCTTGTCTTCATTTAATGTACTGACATTCAAACTTATTTCGTGAACAAGATGAGTTAGTTTGCTGTTTGAAATGCTAAACAAAAATACAAGCACTCAGATGCTCAATGCGAAACGATTTTCTACCTTAACAAACAAAACTATGTTCTAATGCTAATGGAATGATAAAATGGCACAAACAGAACATGCATGGTTCGAAATACTAGGCCAAAAACACGGAAAACACTTTTATACCAGCCTGTATTTATACGCAGTGGATAAAAGGAAATTGAGGGGGGACTAGCATCTATGTCCATCAGTTGATAAGTCTGTTAATCAGGCTTTGTTTCTCGGCAAATTTTTTTGGTAAGACTAACGGAAGTTTGGTATGTGGGATTGCCATAAGATGTTATTTGAGATCATGTTTATTCAATATTCGTCCACGTCCGGGGCCAACTTGAAATGTGATTTTCCAAACAATAAAATTAGTATAGACGTATTCCCCTATTTCGATACCTAGCAACAGTTCCATGTCACTTGTGATTTAGTTTTATCCATATGACACCACTAGTACCTGGGCCAACTTGAATTTCCATACTTGCCACCTAATCAGACGGTCTTTTATCATATCTGTATCAATATATATATTACAGGAGTCTTCTGACGAGGAGCCCAAGCGAGATGAGTTTATTACTAATCCAGCTTTGATCAGAGCTAGAGCAGAGGAAAGACAGCAATGGAAAACCCAGAGAGAGGCCAATAAACGAGGTCAAGGTCAGGGCCAAGGACAGGCTCAGAGGTCACAAGGTCAAGGTCCAGCCAGTCAGAGGAGACCAGGTCAAGGTCAGCCAGGGGAAGCACAGGACCAAGGTCATAAGAAATACGATGTCAAGGGCAAGTCCAAAGGTCAAGGTCAAGAAAGCGATGTGCTGCGTAACAGGAAGTGGAAGGAGAAGCACAAGTCGGCTGGAGGAAATCACAACCGTAAAGCTATGGCGGACAAGAAACGGATGAAGGGCATGGCCAGTGGAGCCCCTTGAGATTACTTTGATATGTGATAGTGTAACATTAGACAGCTTCTGAATGAAAGACATTCATGAGCGGAAAGATTTATATGTGGCATGGCCATTGTGGCTACATGCAACACAGCGCTGATGGGAAATTTCTCGGATGATTTCCCTTGCATTAGGTTTCAAAGTATTTAGTTGTGGAAATCAATGCGTGCCATGCACCAACCTGGGAAGAATACCCATGCAAACACAGTGTTTAAGACACCGAACCGAATTTGTTATGATGTGGAAACGATTTCATTTCAGCGTATTTTGGGGGTGACTTGGGGCAGTGTCGGGAGACATGGGACAAGTACTTGGGAGATATGGGACAACCGATGTAAAGACTTAAATGCAATCAAACTAACTTTTTTATTTGAAAAAAATAATGGCTTAACATGGAAATATGAACTTGCTAAAAAATTATCACTTTGCCGACAGAAAGTAATACCATACATATCGAAATATTCTTCGAACATGCAGGGAGAGATGGAACACTCTAAGGGAGACATTGTGCCCCAACTCTCCCCAGGGAGACTTAGCAAAATAGCGATTTTTTTGCTCCACTGTCCATGCTCTCTCAAATTCGGTCAGTGTCATGTGTGACCTATATAAAGACAATCCTGTGCCAAGATATTGGCATCATAATGGGCCTGGCCTCCAAAATCTAGCTTTTCAAGTTAAAAAACATAAAAAGAAGGATTTAGTCACTTCAATGATTCCAGGAAACACCAGAATGGTAAATTTGGGAGGCGGTATGAAAACCAAACAGCACATGTAAGCTCAGTCTCCATTGGTTTCCACAAGGGTACCAAATAAGGGATGTCCCAAGTCTCCCCTGTCTCATGTGTCCCCACTCTCCCCTACAGTGAATCATCTTCGTTGACCAAGCCAATTTCTACGCTCATGCTCTGAACTTGCCTTGGTCAGATGGGCTGCCATTATTGTTCAAACACAGCCTGTAGCTTCATGAATATGCATGACATATTATCCATTATCTTTTGCTGGCATTGACATTATGTCAGCCTACAGATGAGGCATGTGGTGTGTTTGATTGGTTCGTAAGACAAAATTGACATTTCTGATTTTGAACAATAATGGCAGCTGTCCGACCAAGTCAAGTTCGAAGTGGGAACATAGAAATTGGTTTGGCATGTTTGGTGTAATGAAGATGACAGTTAATTTGATCTGTATCAATGTTCGCATTAATTGCCAGTTTCATAATCACTGTGATAATTACATGTATTATATGATTTGTGAATCAAATAAAATGTTGGCTGACACTGCACTCATCCCTACATGAGCAAAGCAGACAATAACAAGCATATTATAGTGTCCGTGTAAAATCTTCTGCTTCTTTATGTGATGGTGATGTCTCTTTATGGTTTCTAGTCTGTTTTTGGTGATTTTCTTTCCACACGGGTTCCTTTGAAGAAAGAAAAAGTTACAGCTCTGTTTCTATGCAGATATTGCGAGGAGAAATAATTAATAGTGTAGCTGATCAAAAAGATTCGTAATCAATTTGTCTCTGATCTGGTATACATTTAATAAGAAACATTTCTTTGACAAAGATTAAAATAATTGACAACACCGAAGAAATTTATCGGAAAAGATTGACACTTCATCCAGAGGTATCTTGGTGAAATGGAAGATATATATAACAGGTGTCAAGTATATTGAAGTAAATATAAGTAATCATTAAACAAATATTAATTACATATTTTGTTTGTTAATGTTAATGATGCCTTGGTAATCATATCTGGTCATGGTTTATTGACCGGTCAGAAAGGATCTTGTAGTCTTTAAATATTAAAGGCACAGGACATTATAACCTATCACCCCCATCAGAGAATATGGTACATACCTTGACCGTTTAACCCATCATATCTGTACAGGAAGACATGGAAGAGGGGCTATCTCATTCTGATTTGCTGGGGGTTTATTTTCAGGCTTGCTCATATAATCATTGTGCATTGATCATGTTGATGTACTGTAACCATGGTAATTTATATGCTAATAGAGTTAAAAGCATTACTGTGCTTATCATGACCAATAGAATTGCCTCCTACTCAAAATGTACGCTAAGGAGCATGAAGGTGTTAGTTAACTGAGTGCTGTTGTTAAGAGTATTTTGGAAATCGTTGAAAAGCATATGTCTGCAGAAAATGACATTACCTGTGGAGTGTATTCAGTTCCTGGACTTGCGTAAATGTTAAATACTGAGAATGCAAGCATAAACTCAACAATAAAGTGAAAACCTTGCCATTAGGCGGTCACTTTCTGTCAATCCTAATTATACACAATATGGAATAAACTCAATACAGAGAAACAAAGGTTAACATGTATATTGGTAAGGGCGTGGTCGATTATTTTTTTTATAGCCGAATAGCTGACAATGGAGTTTTAACAATTGCTCAAATTTATTTCCATGCCCAAAATTAGATTTGATTGTTAATTTGGCGGTCCCAAATATTCCCACAACACCTGAGGCCACGCAGCCCACTCCATGTGCTTGCGCACATCTGAATGTGCATCTCAACATGACCACCCATATCGTCTAATGTTTGTGTCCCAAATCTTCACCTGTTATCACTTTAATGCCAATATCCTCCATTTGGAGATCTTCTGCAAACAAAATTATCTCCCTTGATCGCTGCGTCGATCGTCCGCCAGGTGGCGTGCACTCCGCGCATGTCCATCACTCTTTTTCCTTGCAGTCTTGGTGACAAGACCTGTTTTGAGAGAGCTCCTGTAAACAGTAACTTTTGGATTGTTATAGACGCACTCTAGGGTTATTTTTCTCTCCCGTAGTTCATTATGAACCAACGTAGTCGCCCAGCTATATAGATTTATAGGAACGAAGAATGTCGTCAGTTTTAATCAGTAAAGACTTGCATTTTTCTTTGTTTTCAAAGGTGTGTTTACAGTCACCTATGGCGACGCAGTCAACTCTGGAGAGCGGCCATTGACCTGGCAAGATGTCCAGCTGAGAAGCTACGCAGGCCCTCTTCAACGACTTGGCTGTAAACGAAGTTCCTACCAGCAACTTATCGTTGAAAACGATACTGTTGCCAGTGGAATTTTCACAACAGACCCGTGAAACAGTACAGATCACGGACACAGGATCACAGCTCCACGGCGAAACGCAGTACCCTGGAGCTACATTTTAAGATGGTGAACAAGTTACAGACCCAAGACGGCCTAGTTCAAGTTCACCGGAGAAGATGAGTTACGGACTCTATACCGGAGCCGTTACAACTACGGATCTGGGCAGACCTCGGATTACAGTTCCCGTTCATCCAAGTCTCCGCAACTCAAGAAAGACAAGTCTGCCAGCCGGGACCTGGTGGAGAACCGGGACCCGGGACAGAGCCGTACCCTGGACCTCCAAGGACCTCGACACCTTAGAGCACCGGGACTCCGACTGCAGAGCACCTCGGACCCGACCATCGGAGAGAGAGGTTATTTCCAGAGGCGGTACTACGGCCCGGAGCCGTACCTCGGGACAGAGAACGACACGGACCTATGAAGTTCGGACTTATCCAGTACGCCGAGAGTCTACGTCTCACCGGGAGTCCACACCTACAGACCACGGACTTTAGATCAGCATACGGGACCATGGCTCTGAGAGATCAGCCCAATGCAGAACTCCGAGACCCCGTCAAGCCAAGAGCCTACAGAGACTACGGAATACCGAGAGAATAGGCAAAGTGCAGACCAGTCAAGCCCAAGCCACGGCGATACGGTTTACTTCTACTGCACCGGCTAGAGTGCTGACACGGACTCTACTAGACAGCCCCGTCACAGTCACGGATCAAAGCGAGTCCTCGGATACCAACTCCCGTTCATCCAAGTCCCCAAAGAACCGCCGTACCCCGGAGACACAGACGGACACGGCGAAGAAAGCAGTCCGACAATCAAGATCACGGACTCCACCACTACAGCGGGACCCCGGCTCAAGCACAGCTCACCGGGTCCACGGCACGGAGTCACGGCCCTATACGGGACGCCGGGAGTCGGACAAGCCAAAGGCCTACAGGGACCGGAGCCGTAGCACGGAAAGGGAGACCTCACGGACCTATCCAGACCGCCGTAACTCCGATACCGGAGCACTGCGGGAGGAAGCTACAGCCCAGAACCGTACCACGGCCTGCAGCCGTACCACGGAACGGGATACTTCACGGACCTATCCAGCGCGCCGTGAATCTACATCTGAGAGGTCACGGACTCAAGCAGAACGGACTTATACAGATCACCGAGACTCCACATCCAAGAAGTCACGGACTTATGAGGAACGGACTCAGCCAGAACGCCGTGAGCCGGCCTCCACTCAAGTTTGGACCCGTACAACGGAACCACACCTCGGTACTACGGCAAGCAGATCTCGTAAACGAAGTCGCACACCGTTACAACGCCGAGATTCCTATCCTGTACGTCATCATCGGGAGAGGGACCATCCCAGACGTCGGACCCCTTCACCTAGTCCACCTAACCGGAGTCGGTACCATAGGTACCATACCCCGGAGCGACCTTACACCAGACAAGGAAGAAGCCGTTCACCGGTTTCCCGTCAACAAGCACGGGATAAACCGGAGCATCGGGATAAACGCACCAGAGGTGAATAGGAACCCGTGGATCACCATTCCACTGCACTGAGATTGGTCAAGAAGCACAGTCATCTCCCGACTATACAGCCCCTTACCATGGTAGAGGTCCCTTCACCGGAGACCCATGAGATGACACGACCCCATTCTGCTAGCGACGCAGACTCAGGTTCAGACTACGAGGATTGCGCACGACGTTCCACTCACTCGCCATCCTCGTCTCATACAGAGTCACCTCCCTCCCATCAGTCGGAGGTAGAAGACAAGAACAAGGACGGACTACCGTTTAAAGCCAGGATAGCGGCGGTTCACACGCTGGTTCCAGAGATGCCCAGATCGGTGGTCGGCGATGACAAGCAGCCAGCTGACCCCGTCCGGAAACGGAGAAAACTTACAGCGGCAAGCCTGGACAAAGGCAGTCATCTCCAGGCTTCACAGCCCCTTACCAGGGTAGAGTCCCTTCATCGGAGACCCGTGAGATGACACGACCCATTCTTCTAGCAACGGTGGGAGGCCCGTTGACCGAGTGATTTAGATTCCCGACATACAGTGTTGGCGATGAGGATCACGCACGACCTTTCACTTCCTCGGCATCCTCATCTCATACAGATTCACCTCCTACGTCAGGCGGAGGTAGAAGAATAAGACATGCTACCCTTCAAAGTCAGGATAGCGGCGGTACACACGTTGACTCCAGAGATGCCCAGACCGGTGGTCGGCGATCACAAGCAGCCCGATGACCTCGCCGGGAACGAAGAAACTTACTACGACACCTCTTTACGGTTTTAACAAACCTTCTGAGGAGGAAGCTGCGCCAACCTGCGCACCATCTCCAGCATCAGTCAACCTATACGACGCACTGGATCGACAATTGGAGACTTCGTCATCTCTCCAGGAGCCCGGTCCTTACAAGGCTTACACTCTTCACGGAGACAATCCACCGTTCAGGGCCCGAAGTCTGAACCGGATCTTGACAGACTGTTGAACTTCACGAGGACACCAGCGGGGGTACTTCAACAGAGACAAGCCTGTGCTGTGGAAGATATGATGCTGACACAACACAGAATTACATCATACTCTGATTGGTTCCTGACGGCTATTTTCAAAGGTGATTCAGGATCCAGACGTGAAGCATAAGCGGGATCATTGACCTTTTTCACGGGCCAAGATGGAATTCTTCGGCGCCTTATCGACTCTTACAGAGGAGATCGCCACGGAGGGTCTTTCCAGTCAGAACTCGGACAACCCAAGCAAGATGCTCAGAGTGGTGTTCACCCTTACAAGAAAGGACAGTTCCAAGGTAAAGAGGGAATCTTCCGACCGGGACAGAGGTCAACCTCGTCAGTCAGAATTGATGGTTCTCAAGCTTCACCTTCAAGCCACTAGTCATCCTTTCATCCTTCCCAAGCTTCGAGTCTTCATTCACCTGATTGTAGAACGGTCGACCCTGATGATATAGAAGATCAGCGTCGAAGAAGTCAGTCCTTACGTGACGTCTACTCCAGATCCCGACACTTCATCTGACGATCATCCTCAGTCTTCTAAGAGCCGGATCCTACTCCTCATCGGATAATCTAGGACTCCACCTACACCCGACATCATGATCAGGGGAATCTATTTCGGGAGAAACGGCTAGTCGGTTTTGAATTAACACGTTTTTCTTTGGAATGAGACACCCAGTCTACAGTGGGCAAGCCTAGGTTCACATTGAGGTCCCTTCCAAGGCCAAGTCAACACGGACCCGGACACTGGAATAGGACACGAGGATAGTCATCTCTAATCCGGAATGCGAGTTAGGACTCCAGAACAGAACCTCGGAATCCAGCATTCATCGGGATGACAGTAGAGACCGGACCAGACGACGGAGCCGGACACTTACTGAGCATATTCGACTCTACAGGAGTTGGACTCCGACTCCCGATTGTCGTCATTTTTCGACGTTTCCAGAGGCCTTTTTCGAGTTTCGCCTCGATGATCATGGCGGTCCAGGGATATTTCCTGGGACCCCACGGATTATGTAGTACGGCTATATTCAAGCGACAGGCAGGTTTCCGGCATTGGAACCTGCACCGAGAACCAGACCATCAACACCATGACCCAGAGGTCCGTGGGATGGAACTACAGTCTACTACTCACCCGGGACCTAGCACAGTTTGGCTAGCTCCAGGTACTCCTCATTACAGTTTCTCAACTACAACTGATCCTGAGCGCAAGAACAAGCAATATAAGAATGCTCGTCCCGGAACATCTTCACCCCCCTTCCAAGGGTATAGTCTACCACTCCTATCAAAAAAAGGGGGGGGGGCACCGATCAAGCAAGCAAGATCCCGACAATTCGGTAAGTATAGAAGACATACCATGCCAGAGACAAAGGGACTTCAAGACATCACGATGGCATCTGATTATCTAGCTAAGTATGCGAGCAAACGATGGAACAGAGTCCACCTCTCGCCGCATTACTTGTAATACCTTGAGCTCCCTACGCTTCTATACGACACGGGAATTATCAGGATATTATTAAGCATATTAGATTTACAAAATCAGAACAAGGCGTGCTCCGCTTAATCCAAAAGCAAGTCACAAGGCCGGCTACCCAACCTCCTCTGTTGGGAGTCTGGCATTAAAGTGATAACAGGTGAAGATTTGGGACACAAACATTAAACATTTATAAATAATGTTGGTGTTTGTTACCAAATCAAACCTGTTATCAACGTTGATTTGCCCAACCCATCCTCCCCTCTTTGCTCGGCCTTGACTCAAAACAGGTCTTGCTCAACATGGGAAAAAGAGTGATGGACATGCGCGGAGTGCACGCCACCTGGCGGACGATCGACGCAGCGATCAAGGGAGATAATTTTGTTTGCAGAAGATCTCCAAATGGAGGATATTGGCATTAAAGTGATAACAGGTTTGATTTGGTAACAAACACCAACATTATTTATAAATGTTTAATGTTTGGGGTACGGTTATGCACCTACTCCTGAGTGTGCAACCGATCGACTGCGCTTTCTCTACTACCACTCAGTGAATTTGTTTTGACCATGACAAATGCTTGACGAGTACTCCAAGGCCGAGGACCGAGATGTACTCGTATATGACTGGGCCGTCCATCATTTCAATGTACAAGCCCCGTTCTGGGCTTAAGTTCTATTGATTTCAATGTACAAGGCTCCTGTTCTGGGCTTCAGTTTTCATGTGGTTGTTCTGATGTTGTTGTTATATATTGTTGAATAAAAACACAAAATGAGATCTCACCAAAAAAAAACACTGTCTTGTGTGTTTTCTGTGTGAGCATAAAACAAGCGGCCATGAATGCCCAATGCTTGAACAAACATGTGGGATTCAGTCAAACTGGTCAGTCAATGATTGAGCTGAGAAAGTAGCCAATCAGTGGCCTAGAATGGGGCCGAATGTAACCAATCAATGTCCAGAAAACAATGCAAGAGCACTGCAGTAAAATAGTGAGCCAATGAAATCAGCCTATAGACCAAGTACATGTTTTGGTGTAGGTTAACAGCGGGCATTCCAGCACAAAAAAAAAACAATTTGACGAGGAGTTACAAATTACAAGAGCAACAGGTGGAGCGAAAAACACTAATAGTTCGAGGTGCGGGTAAAGACCAGGAAGACGGCGAGTGGAGACTCGTTCAACGCCTATAGATTAAGTTTATTACTATAAGTTCCATGGTTTCATGTATTTTTTCGTGCCAATACGGTTCTGGGGAAAACTGAGGGTTCCCAACTGGCCATTTAACATGGGCATAGCGCTGGCGATATTGTCGGGGTCCTTGTGCATTCCATGGGTGATTCGTGCGGGTGGATAAAGGCTATCTACTGGCCCGGAGAGGGCCGGACATTGCCGGAAGGCGACCTTTGACCTTTTGACCTGGATGTGACCTTTAACCTTTTGACCCAAAATTCACCCGCGCAGGCGTGCCGCCGAATAACGCGCGCAGTCGTGCGGCGTAATAACGCGCCGGGCCGGGGAAAACACGATGTTCGGAGGTAGTTTTTTGGTCATTCTGAATACCGGAAGTGACGTCACACTTGCGCAGACCCACCAAACCACGTGACCTGTGCAGTAACCTACATGGAAAAAACCTGGATGTAAGATGAGTACCCTAATTTTACATGCGCCCACCCATGACTTGATAGGCAGGCCCCGATAAGCCCGGGAACCGATATTAGCCCCCACTAGACATGGTATATAGGAGTTTTCCCCTATTGTAGGGGTAAAGTTCGTGTTCCGCTTTTTATATTTTCGGGACAAATCCTCATTTTACATGCACCCACCCTGTCTCGCTCAGCAGGCCCCGATAAGCCTGTGGGACCGATAATAGCTCTTTTGGATAGGGTTGATAGTTTTCCCCTATTGTAGGTGTTCCGCTTTTTATATTTTTTTTCTGTGAAAAAATGCATCCACTCCCCCACCCTACCTCTCTCAGCAGGCCCATTGGCCCATGTCGGCCCCAAAATGTCTATTTCCATACCCTTTTCCCACAATTCCCTGCCTGCGCATGCCTAGACTGACGATATTCCTACCTCACATCCACCCAGTCGGATGCTCCCTCACGTATGCTTCACAACGATACCTCACTCGACCCAATCAGATCTCTAGTGGCCCATTTCGATCCCAAAACGTTCCTTCCAATGCCCTTTTCCCACAATTCCCTGTATGCGCATGCGCAGAATGTTGAGATCGGACGACACACTAGTCCAGGCGGATGCTCCTTCACGAATGCTTCATATTGATACCTCATACGACTCAATCGGCCCAATAGTGGCCCAACTAGACCCCAAAACGTCCATTCCAATACACTTTGTCCACTGCGCATGCGCAGAATGACGTCAGTTTTTACATCACACTCATCCCGTCGGAAGCTCCTTCACGAATGCTTCACATTGTTACCTCACTAGACCCAATCAAACTAGGTCCACCTAGACCCCAAAACGTTCCTTCCAATGCCCTTTTCCCACAATTCCCTGTCTGCGCATGCGCAGAATGTTGAAAATGGAATACACACCACTCTCGTCGGATGCTCCCTCGCGAATGCTTTACAATGATACCTCACTCGTCCCAATCGGATCATTAGGGGCCCACCTAGACCCCAAAACATCTATTTCCATAGACTTTGTCTACTGCGCATGCGCAGAGTGACGTCAGTTCCAGGTCACACCCCTCCCGTCGGATACTGCTTCACGTATATTTCACATTGATACCTCACTCGACCCAATCGGATCACTAGGGGCTCACCTAGACCCCAAAACGTCCACCCAGCGCTATTTACCCACTATGTATGCGGACAGTGACTTTTTTAAAAAAATTCAACCAATCGCTTCGGGACCCCGCCCATCGTGTTCTAAGTGGTGAGACGTGAAAAACAAGATCCCACAACCCATACTGCAATGACCAGGAGTAAATTTCCCATTAGGTTCAACATTGGCCAGCGCGACAGTATGGGCCATATAGTGGATGGGTGTGTGTCTTGGATCTGACTCCCCATATTTAGAGCGTCACTGCGTTGAATGCGTTATGGCAGTTTTCGAAGGCGTTACCACGGTGGGTCCAATAATACACCCTCAAATTGATTCGAGCACTGTCAAACCGGTCTAAACCCGTTCCATTGTACATGGGTTCGGTCCTAGCTTCTCTATTTCTAGTACAACAATTGTCGACAAAAGTTGTCTTCTTTGGCGTCCCATCAGGAGCTTCAATATGACCACAAGTATGCCGTAACTCCTAATTCCTGTATATTCCTGCCCTAAGACGGCCATGTACACAACTTCATGGTGCACTCCACTATGGGTTAGTGGATTGAGGTTTAGGTAGCCGCTCAGTCCCAGGTGCTGACCCCAGAAACTCTGCACTTTCCTGCTACTGTTGACGTCCGTTTCACTCAAAAAATGAGATATACTCCTATATCGCCCAAACAAGGCCTGCTCATCTGTAAATGCCCTTTCTCTGCACTAACTCTACTACAGTACTGATGACGTCACCAATGACGTCACTTTTGGTCCAAACCGCTCCAGTCGTCATCTACACCCCAATCGCTTCAATACGACACCCACACGGCATATTCGGACCTAGGATGACCCTTATTTCGCCCAAATACTCCCTATGCACCGCTAGTAGTAGTATAAAGACGGAAAAGGTTCCATTGACCTCTTTGACTTAAACTTGTGGCGGTCATGTGGCCATCACGTGATCAAGGCATGTACTGGCTTGTTCTGGATTGCATCAGCATTGGCTGGGTGCCAAGTTTTGACCACTATAGGTCCGGCAACCTTTGACCTTTGCATTCCTCC
>JAVTVY010003702.1:0-36960 GCA_036873755.1 Hanleya hanleyi | reverse complement strand
CCAAATTTATCCCCCCTCCCCCCTTCGACATCAGGCCAAAAAGACCTTATCCAGTTTCCGTTTAAAAATTATTTTCAACCCATTCATTCTTGTTCTCAACTTAATTCGTCTCGCCGACTTCACTGTCAACACCTTAAAAATGTGTAAAAGCATCATGGCCACTGTGGGATGCATGGCTCATCAGAGACATTGCCATTTTTCAAAATCATATTCGTGATAAATGACACGGGATATCAACCTAAAAATTGTCATAGCCTGACAAGTTATCACTGAAGGTGATAGTTTAGAAATGATCGTGATCTACGCCCTTAAGGGTCGGTTAGAATTGTAGTGTGACATTGTTGTTTTTGTAAGAAATTGAATCACTTTTCAAAATTGAAAATAGCAAATCACATCAAGCCCCTTCGATCCTGAAATCTCCATGAATGGAACTTGTACGGGCTGGATCTTGGTTAATATTTTATGGACAAGTATGAAATTTGCACGATATGTGGTCAGTGTCCCATAGTTGTGCAGTGTACAGTTTCTCCGCGTTTCGCTTATATTTTCAAGAGCTATGGCCCTTCATTCCTGAAATCTCCGCGATCTGGGACTTGTCCGAGCTGAATCTTGGTTAATATTGTATGGACAATAATGAAGTTTGCGTGATATGTGGCCAGTGCTTTGTAGTTGTGCAGCATGAAGTTTCTCCGTGTTTCGCGTATATTTTCAAGAGTTATACCCCCTTTTGTTCTTGAAATCTTTGTTAATTGGGACTTGTTCGGGCTGGATCTCAGTTAATATTGTATGGACATTTATGAAATTTGCATGATCACTACCCAATAGTTATGCAGCGTGAAGTTTCTCTGTATTTCGGTTATATTTTCAAGAGTTATGGCCCTTCGTTCCTCAAACCTGACTGACTGGGAAATATATTTGTCCACGTTGGATCCCGGTTAATACAGAACAGAACAATGGCGGGACAGTGTTGGATTAAAGCGGAATGAGGGGCATACAATTAAGCAATCTCTGATTGCTTATTTCCTGCGTGTAATAGTGACCGGTTAATTGCACCAGGGCAACCCAAATTAAGTGTTAAGTTTGACGTTCCTGTGATTTATTTCCGAGATACTGGATCTTTTTTAGCATGACACAAACCCGTGTCTACAACAACAACGTTGTAATGCATGCAGTGGGCTCTTAAATTTATGAAAAAAATATCGTATTGCAGCGCCGTGCAACCAGAGTCTTGGCCGAAATTGGGCCACCTCCAAGATTCAAGATCGACGTGTACTCGCCAGTGCAATACAGCCAAGTCAGCAGGTTGATGTATTTAATAAAATACCCAGAATAATAGATGGGCCTAGTTCTTATCTCAGACAACATGCAATTGATTTGCGCTTTCTTTGTAACTCACTAATTCGCATACCGGTAGCGGTTTTAATGCAGATTCGTTGAAACACTTAAGGTCTCTTGTCCCAAGAAAGCAAAATTATACCGCTCCCCTCCATCCCACACTCACGACATCTAATCGCAGGCTGCTATTTGGGTAAACCTGTAATCGCTTTTGCAATCTTCTACAATATTCATGCATTCGCCTGCAGGTTTCCTAGCAAGCTCTACCAGGCATTCATTACGTTCTGCTTCGCGCCTCTCCATTTAGCGCTGCAAGGGTCTCACGGACTTTGTCGGAGTTGACTCAAGGTCATCTGTTGCCACAGTAAACGAATATGGCGACCGTTTAACTGGGCGAATTAATATCAGCCGCGATTCACCGATATATATTTCCGTAGCATATAGTTCTGAGGTAATTTGTCAAAAAGCTGCCTTCAAACTGTGTGACGCTGTCGTTTTGTCACACAATGAATATCCGTTAAGTGTATTTCAAGATAAATATACCTTTTGCGATCAGTAAAATAGTTATACAGAACAGTTCTTGGTTTCGGCAGGTATCCTGCAAAAGATGACGAGACCCCTACAGGGGTAGATGCAGCGTAGCGCAAAGCACCCTGGGAGAGGATGGTTTTCTAGAATTGGTTCATGGCAGAAAAACGTATTATATGAATAGGTATTTCGATTATCAAATCAGATGTCGGATATGATGCTTGTATTTTCGTAATTGGATATTTGCGAGGAACACCAGTTTATGCGGTCACATGCGATTCATATACCAACGGGATGAATACCAGCACTGAGCTAGTGTGATCCTTTCCGAGTTCCCATGCAATCATTGTGCACGGGTAAAGGAAGGTTTAGTCATAGTATTGGGGCATCAGGTCTAATCGGTCTGGCGTCGCTTACATCTCACATGCACAATTTCAAGTCAACAGAGCTATGATATCATTCATCCTCTTCGATTTATGAATCCAATCCGAGTCGGTGTGTGGTCGCGCCATTCTGGTCAACCATCCACAATCGAAGCATGACTGAGATACAGACATGATTGCAGCATCTGGATTATTTCCTTTCGAAATTTTAATTTTAATGTTGGTTTGTGTGATCACATCATAAACATTTAAACAAACGAATTACTCTCCGTAAAAGCAATTTCTACTGATGGGATGAGAGATTGTCAGAGCCGACAAGCATTTGATGGTACCAGAAGCCACATTGATGGCAGTTTGTTACGGTTACCAGACTGACAATTCAATCTGTCGGCATGGCTTTCTTTATGTATCCATGTTATTAGCTATTAGTTGGTGAACCCAATCCTCCCAAAGGAGTGACTATTCATCTCTTCACGGCAAACTTCCCCGTATAATATTGAATTCTATGACTCTGGTTGAAAATTTAGCTTTCTTCAATGATTGAATCATCCAGCAGCTACCATATGTACTTGTCTGATCATCAAATTCTGTTTTAATAGCTCTTATAACAAATATTAAGCTAAAGCCTCCTTTGTATCATTAGATGACAAGACAGTTCCTTAGTAAAGGTTAATTATCCTCACCTGAAGAGGTACCCGTCTTATCTCCATTTTTATGGGATGTTGTTCATGTTTCAAAGAGAATACCTAAACCACTATATCTTGCATCTGACTGGTAGACGAGCTACCTGGGCAAAAAAAATACCGGTGCCATATATGTTAACAAATGTTGCTGTGTGTAGCTTCCGTCTGGCGACAGCCCGGTCCTGTCCTACAATCAATAGCGCAATCTGGGGTTTTCTTTGTCGACGGACAATAATACCAACAATAATGAATAATAATAATGAAGTCCAAAAGTTTCAACCGAAATTAATCTTCCTATACGAACATATTGAAAAAAATAGATGACATATCCTTGACATGTCATGACCTTTATGACCTCAAAAATGACCAAGTTCAAAAATCAGAATGTCATCCGGTCCCATCTCAATCCTCACTTCATGTAAGCATGGATGACAGCTTTTAACACGAGATGCCGCCATCTTTTGGTTTGCTGGCTGGCCCACTAATTTTGGGTCATTGAGCCCCTACAACCAGAGGGCTGAAACTTACCACACTATATCATTCCATGAAGCTCCACGAGAAACTGAAAAACAAATCAAATGATCGCATGGTCACAGTGACGTCATTTTCAAAAAAGCATTTATGAGACGATTTTTCGATCAGATTTTTCGATTTTTCTATTTATGTGTTTCCTTCGCAAAAACTGCATGATAAATTAGTAAATAATCATCTGATGTGAACTAAAATAGTTTTTGCCCACTTTTCCTAGCAGAAAAGCAGGAATTTTGAAGAAAAATGACGAAAACATTATTTTTCTTATACACCACAATACCGCCAGTTTGAATTTTCCCATGATTTTCTGCTCCAGGGGTATGCAAATACGCTCAAAATGACCCCAATATTATGATCAACTACAAGGTCATGGACAGTCAACTCTTATTTGTTTGCTGTTCCGAAGATAGGGCAGAAAGCTTGGTACGGGAGCGACAATGACCCCATCCACCCCCGAAGGACTGGTATGGTTAAGTTTTCCCATAATTACAAGCGTCTAGTCCGTCATTCACAATTCAGCCGTCATCCATTAAAAAATATCCGCGTCCATAATCCAAAGTCCTATTCCATATTCCATATAACAGTATTAGCACAAAATCCAAAAAGACAATCATAGTATACATAAACGTAGGCTGGTCTCCTGCAAGAGAGAAGCGATCAACAGTTTTCAATGATGCCAATAAGACATCAAGATTTTCAAAAAATATAAAATCCGTATCACTGATCAGTATTCTTAATCCATAATAATCGTTGTAAATTACAAGCGTCTGGTCCGTCATTCTCTAAAGTCAGCTAGAGAATGATGTATCTAAGTCACGCTTTGATTGTGACTGTTCATATGAGCACCATGATGATCTTGAAGTACATGGGTTCATAGTTATAGAGTTATAGATCTAAATAAGATGTGCCTGTAGAGCTATCTGTAGTTTCATTCAAATCCAGTGGAGGTGGATATATATCCTTCACTGCGTCATTTATACAGCGATTATCCACAGCGAGAAGATCGTCTATATAGCGATTGGTGAATGAGAAGGAACGGGCTTTGAATTGATCGGTTTTTGAAAGCGCCTGCATATAGTCATATTCATAAGAGAACAGATACAGGTCAGCCAACAGGGGTGCACAATTAGTACCCAATGGAATACCTATATGCTGCTGATATATTGTGTTGCTAAATTTCACATAGATATTTTTAACGAGAAACTCAACTCTATAAAAAAAAGAAACATCCCATGAATGATATCTCTTGTATGTAGTAGAGCTAAATAATGCTTTATGGCTTCCGACATTAATATATCTACAATCAGTTTTCTTGAACACAGATACTATTAAATAACTTAGACGGTCAATAAGGTCCTGATTATGGATTGTAGTATAGAGAGTCGAGAAATCCCATGTGGATACATGTCCGTACGGTATGTGACCTTTAGCATCAAGTTCTTCCATAAGACATCTTGAGTTTTCCAATATCCACATACATTCAACGCAAGAGTTTTTAGAAAAAGTGGCGCAATACCTTTCCCAACATGCTTTTACCTCCTAAAGGGCCCTCGTCAATAGGGTGGAAAGAAGCTTGGTGGTGCAGCTTCTAGAACCAGCTATGAATCTAGCTTTTTATGGCGATTTATACATTTTGGGAGTCCAGTATACTTTTGATATGTCGTTATGATTGGTTGGAAGACAAATACCTCTTTCCCTGAGAAACGTTTTGTGGAGTTTGCAGTTTGGAAGCAAGTAGACGTATTTGATGATGATATGTCTACACTCAATTCTTTAATCGGCACCTGGTAATAGTAATATTTACATATGAATATTATATTATTTGGAGCTTTGTCTGCTGGGACTATGACGAATTTACTCTGGAGATTTGCTAGAATTTCTTGCGAATTGAGGTTTCTCAGTACTTGTTTTTCTTGGGGAAGAGTACTTCTGTGAATATGGCGGATTGTTTCAACGACCTTGCTCTTGATGAGGACCAGTCACTCAGCGAGTACTGTAGGTTTAACTTTTTCTCGCTTAGACCAATGAATAACGTACTGTTTCAATGCAGACAGGATTATCTTCTTGTCATCTCACCATCTCCCTCCCACTCATCTCACCATCTTGAACATTCTACAATTGTATGGCCGTAGTTTTCATCGACAGATTGACGTTGTGTTTTGTTGATTGCCTAGCCACGTTGGCTTCAAGGGAAATACTGAAGCTGCTGAAATGGCTATGGCAACCCTAGATAAGGAGGTTGATCATGTTGAAATCCCATATAGCGATTTCAGGCCCTCTACCTGTGCTTATGTGAGAAAGTTGTTTCAATGTTTATGGGATGCTGTGGATAATAATAAACACTGTTGGATATACTCATCTGAGCAGCCATGATAAGACGTTGTGAACATTTACTAAGAAAGGAACCAGCCCCAAGGTGTATTCCATGAAACGAAGATATCGACTGTATAGATTTTTAGATTGTAAGAGATACTTTTATCGAGCGGCTACTTTAGAAGATCTTTTTAGTCGAGTAAACGAAGACTGTGTGGATTATTTTTGGATTGCTGGGTTATTAACTTGATTTTGTTGGAACACTTAGAATTTTGTTTGAACCGTCGCTCTATAGCTGAAATATTGCTGAACGCGACGTTAAACCTTGATTCTTTCTCTCTCCGTGTGGATACTTCATAGACTCCACACGAGCATCTGCAATAAAAGCGCGGCTGCGATACTGAGGCTACGTCCGATAATACACTATATTCTCGGATCTGAATGTGAGAGGCATGAGGAAGCTTTCCTGTTGAGTCATATCGTTGCTTTTAAGTCGCCAGATGTTAATTTTTTCACCTCTTACATATCGCTCCAATTTATGATTATGGACGCGGAACTAATTTATGAACGACGGCTGACAACTGAATGGCGGATATAACGTTTCTACTGATATAAACTAGAGTAAACATCATTTAATATGGATTATAAGAGTGAAAGGCTTTTGGGAAACGTTACTTGCCTTTATGGGTTTGTTGAAAGCGACGTTAAATCCTATTCCCTCACACTCTCGTTTATGGGTTGTGCAACCACCACCGTCTTATCAAATCCCCTTCATCTTGCACTACATGGCAAAAGCTTTTGTGCTCAGCATCAGGTGTTGTGTACATGTAAACACAGTACGAACGAGATCCATGAAAAAGGTTCCTTCCATCTTTAGGCTTTCTCAGATTTTTCATTCGTCTGTTGACATTACTGATCATATTATTTGGCTATGGAGATTGTATATCTATTTCCTAGCTCTGTTCAAGTTGTGCACGAGGACTTCTCCATAGAAGAGGCTGTTTTCTGACTTCAAATTCAAACACAGGAACACATTAATTACCAGAAATGACGCCACATCGTCAGCGACAAAATAATTATACGGTCATACTCAGTTATACTCAGTTTATAAGAGAACCAAAAATTACTACGATGTTCGCTTTCTCAAATGCGTTGAGCAATAGCGACGCCAACACTCAGCCCAACGGTGTTGTGGGTCACACAAGCAGGCATACACCCATAGCAGGCATTGTTGCCAGAAACAGTAGATTAAAGTGCTATCCCTCATTTCTTTTCTGTCAGTATGTAGTCGGGCATCCGTCAGAGAGCCCAACAATTACACACTGTGATATTTTACCAAGCCAGGAATCCATAGCGAACGATGAAATGGTCGAATAAACATGTCTTGGGTTGTTGCTATTGCGGTCTGGTTTCTGGTCGGGAACGCTTAAGGGTAAACTGGTCCATTGTTGCAGATGTGGCTCGAACGTCAAGAAGAACTTCACACATCGTCGATGAATACGAGAAAATCGCACAGTTTTAGCTCTCCAATACATATATTCATTAAACGCTGGATGGTGGTTGGGACGTTAGTCAGCCCGTATGCCATTCAGTAACATTAAGGAAAAACTCTCAACGCGCATCTCAACGTGCCAGTATCCGGAGCGCAAATCCACTTTAGAGATATATTTTAGTGTGTCCAGACTTGCCTCGATTCTGGGTAGGGAGTACGGTCAACTTTCTATAATCAATAAGGAAACGCAGGCTACCATCCTTTTAGCGCACGAGCATCACATTTGACGTCAACGGCACCTCTTCCCACTTCCCTTATATGTGTTGTAATTTTTACCTGTATATGGCGAGATTCTGCTGGTGGACGTTTCGTCCCCGAGGCCCGCCCCCTGTACAGACCTTTTGGTCTTTGATATATGTTGGCATTTGTGGGAAGTTGATGCTGGGTCGACATCGGGCGTTACAGACTAGTCTTTCGTGTTAATTCCGTCATTTACATCTGACGACGATACAGCTCACCAATCTCCAATGTACGAGTTGTCACAGCGAAACAGCTCACCAATTACCAGTATATGAGTTGTCAGAGCATTTCCATCATAGCTCTCTAGATTTGTATCTAATACCGCTTATGCCGGTGCTAGGGGCCGTGTGGTTCATATCATCCAAGTTGCCACATGAACAGGTACAATAAAAGCGTACCTGAGATACAACACATATCACGAATCGTTAGATTCTTGGTATGTGCTTTAGAATAGGTTAACCAGAAGACTATTCTGTGAAGTCATGTGACGCAGTCAGTATGTCGGCACCTCTTCCCACTTCCCTTATATGTGTTGTAATTTGAGATTCACTGATAGTATCACACACTAGCATGTTCTGAGGTTGCTCCGGGAACCCTTCGTACAAAGCTTGGGGACTACAACGGTATAGATTGTTGGTGGCCTTATCCGTTAAATTTATCCCGTGCTTGGTAGTGGCCATGATCGGTTGCACTTTTAGAAAACGCATGCGTCCAACGCTCCAATAACGCTCTTCCCTGCTGTTGCCCGTCAGGACTCGGAGCGTCATTAGATGTCTCCTTCCTCTCCAAGACTCCACGATCGAACTTTTTTCACATTTTACATCCCCAGAGAGCAGCGTTTTGGTAGACATGATCTCAACTCTAGCCCCGATGTAGATACGAACAGGAATTCTTGCGAATCCGCCAATAACTCTCGGGCAAACACACAAGTTTTCAGACAGTCTAGTTCTTGCAGAATTGGTGAGGGCAGTTTCAGTCGGACAGAGTGACGGTCTGTATGGAGCCTATCTTTTGTTAGTGGACCAGGCTACTCCCCGTGCACCAACAGCACTCCGCATGGACTCAAACGTCGTTTCTCATTTTGGAAGGACGGCCTGTAAAGTCCTCGTTCTTCGCTGAAAACAGTGAATGACGTTGCTGTCGATAATGATCGGTACCCTCATGTACCCTCATTCCATTTCAGGAAACACATGGAAACACATTTTTCGAATTTCTCCGCAAAAACTGCATGATAAATTAGCAAATATTAATGTGATGCGAAATAAAATAGTGTTTGCCCAATTTTCATCGCGGAAAGCAGACATTTTGAAGCAAAATGTCGAAAACATCACTTTTCTGGCACCCATGTGGCCGCCATCTTGAATTTATCCATGAAGGGTGGGGGGGTATGTAAATAGGCTCAAAATGACCCCAATATAATAAACTATAAAGTCACGAAGTGTCAGCTCTTAATTGTTTGTCGTTCTGGAGATAGCGCAAAAAGTTGGTAGGGGGTCATTTTGCCCGTCAGGCCGGGTAAGGTTAATGGTGTTAAGGATGTCCGCTGGTGGTTTTTGACTTTGGCAGCCATTTTGCCTGTTTTTCTATTGGGTTATCTCCCTTCCCTAGGTTAAGAGATAGGGATTTCCTTTAAAAGCCTTCTAGCCGAGAATTTTGCACAGCAACATCCATCCAATTTGCTAAATTTTGATAGACATTGTGATTATCTGCAAACAGTTAGAATATAAGAAAAAATTAAATACTATTTATATGAATTTTTCATGAATATGCTTCAAAAGTAGGGCTATTCCCTATGCTTTCTAGGTTATCAAATTGAGCATAGGGTAGTCCACTTAACGTTGCCTACAGGTAAAAAAT
The DNA here is from genome assembly GCA_036873755.1 of Hanleya hanleyi. Taxonomy (NCBI): domain Eukaryota; kingdom Metazoa; phylum Mollusca; class Polyplacophora; order Lepidopleurida; family Hanleyidae; genus Hanleya; species Hanleya hanleyi. Next base: position 27,538 of record JAVTVY010003702.1, on the reverse strand, counting down.
GCACACCAACCTATATTTTTTTCTGTGTTTTTTCTTATATTACACAATTATGAATGCAACAACACACATTATTCAAAAAGTTAATTACTTTGACTTACCACCAGCGGACATCCTTAAGGGCCGCCACCGGTTGATGCTGAATCTTGTTCTTTGGCTTCGTGATCTGGTCATCATTGTGTAACTCCTGCTGAAAGGCTCTCGCATCGCTTCGTAGAATGTCAAAACCATTGCTGATTTCAAACTTCGCATTTCCGGCCAAAGGCTGCACATGCTCACGCTCGATTACCTGTTGCAGGATTCCATCTAATCGGCAACCCCATACGGCGACAATCTTGTTATGCCTTTGCCGTCTTGTGTAAGCTAATGTATTAGGGCTTCGCCAGTGGAGAAAACTGCTCAGTATGCCTTAGGTGTATTTTGACCGGTGCAGACGTGAGTCTTCTTGGCAATATTTATAGTGCTATCAAGTTTTCCAGATTTCACCGTAGCCTTAAACACCGACAACCAAAGCACCCTCCACTATTGTCAAAATTGAAACAAAACCACTCCCCAAAATACTTATTTTCAAACCTCGCATACTTTCCGTGTGATATTCTGTGTTTATTCCGACTATCAAATTCGTTATTGGTAATGGGCAACTCCTCAATGTTCAATGTACGGAAGCAAACAACTCGGGGCCAAAACTCTGAGAATTCCTATACCTCCATGTTTGTTGACAATATTTTCCCAGTGTTGTACGTAAAACTGAATTGCGAATGATAGCGGTCTATACGGGTAAGATCCTCATTCCATTCGTGATTTTTTATAGATAATCCAATAAAGATGGAATCCATAAGATGGCAGAAATTCTCGGATTTAGGCACAAATCATTTTGCTTCTCTGCATTGAACATGACCTACTGTATTACCATTAGCATCATTGATATGCATATTAAGTACAGAATATGACAAGGTAAGTGTGTGAGATTTTTAAATACGTATTTTAGAGATTTGTTTTGTTTTATGTGCTTGACAATGCTGGAGGACGATAAGACCGTCAAGGTTTGTGTGTCGGCTTGTAAAACTAATGTGATCCCTGGGGTTTCTTATTGCTATTGCAGGTATGTATATATCATAATATTTCATTGCATCATACACTATATTTCTAGCAATTAACCATATGTAGCCAATATGTAATCTCTGTTGATATCTTGATGCGATTGCTATTTACGCGCCATGTATAATGATGTATGTGCTATATAGTTTACGCGGGACTAGGGATAACTGTCTGAAAAAAAACTGAGATATATGGTAAGACGAGAATAAAGCTGTACGCCATTTGAGTTAATTATATTAATTTCTCGGATAACTATAACAATAATAGCGAATACCAGTATACAAAGCCCATGTATGGGTAACATTTAATCCATGCATTTCATTTAATTACAAATATTGCGATCGAATTATTAATATGTCTCAGATAACTTGGGGTATCTTGTCCGGTGCAGACGCAAGTCCTCTCGGAAATAATTTTAATGCTATCAAGTTTTCCAGATTTGATCCCTGGCGGTTCTTGCCATTGCTGATATCTTCAGTAAACAAGTTATTCATCATCCTACACGTATCGGACTCCACTTGTCCTTTATTAAAGAGCCACATCTCGAACTGTGACATATCTATATGTGGATATTATGTTAGAGAAAAATCACATTATTGTTTTCTCTCACCGTCGAGTCTTGTTTTACACAGTGTCCTGTGGTGGGATTCTACACAGGTTGCTATATTGTTCCCTTTAAAGTCACATCATATTTTCTCGATCGATGGATATCGCCTTGGGGGTTGGCATGTTCTCTTTTCATATCTGAAGACGCAAAATAAAAAAAAACACCCACAGTTCGGGATAGAAAACACCATGAACAGATCCGGTCGGCTGTAATTACATATAAATTACCTCCAGGCAAATCGCTGGGTAGAGGATGCAAGTTGTTCACACCATAGGAGCAAAGCCACTTCGAAATGACTTTTTGGATTCAGCTGTGAGTCAGAATTGAGTGTGATATACGTGCTCTGATATAATCAATAGAACGGTCAATGAAATGTGTCTTCTGATAATCCGATGCGATACGATATACCTACACAATTGTGCAGTGTCGGATATTCAAGTGAGTCAGACATAAGTGTGACATATATGCTCCGACGTGATCCATAGAACGGTTTAGGAAATGGGGCTTCCGATAATCCGAAGCGATATGATAACCATACACAACTGTACAGTGCGGGATATTCAAGTTTGCTCTCATTCCGTTTCTGAAACGGAAAGGGTGTTTCCCTCAATTTAAGCAAGGGGAGGGGTAAGTCAATTATTGCTTCTGTCACAGGTTTATTATTGCTCCACTAAAGAACATGTCAGCTTTACCCGGGAAAAAACCCTCTTGGCAGCTTTCCTCGATTTGTGATATACGAATGACGTATTCAAGCAATAAAGGCCGGTCTTCCCCAGTTCTATTAATATATAGAGTTGAGTGTGCCATGCGCTCGTCAGGAACAGGTCCTTCGTGTAAGGATGTTCATATTTGCCATTGCTATGTTACTTTACTACTATATACGCACATCCATGAATTAAATATCGTACGCACTGATGACAAAAATATTTAGGTCTATCTGTTTCTATCTTTAAGCTAAGTGTAAATTATCAGCGTATCGGATAACTCATCATGGGTGACGGATGGGATGAAGATCCGCAAACGACAACTACGGAACACGCTGAGGACCAGTTGTCTGAGCAGGATGAACAACGGATGGTGGATCATCTTAATCGTTCAGGTAAATACCGAATCACATCAACTGTTGAGTTCGGTACACCTAGTAATCCTGGTCCCTATATTCCGTTACCATCATCACCCTCACCAGTCCGGAATATTACTTCCACACAAGTTCCTAAAATAACATTTTTCTCTGGAGCAGAACCGAATCCTAAGGGTGAGGCCTCGTTCGACCTCGAGGTAAAATGTTAAGTTAGAGATAGAGTTTATCCCATGCCTGTTATTTTACAAGCTGTACGCAAATCTCTCAAAGGGGAGGCCGGTAAAATTTGCCTTCACCTTGGAGAACGGGCTTCCATAGATACTATTTTGCATAAGCTAGAGAGTACGTTTGGGACCGTTGCCACTGGGGAAACAATCTTACAGAGTTTCTATACGGAACAACAGAAACCAAACGAGTCTGTAGCTACTTGGGCCTGTCGCTTAGAAGATCTTCTGCAGGTGGCCATGCAAAAGGGTTCTGTAAAGGGTAGGATGGCTGATAAAATGCTAAGGAATACATTTTGGACGGGTCTATACAGTGATCGATTGAAATCTGCAACTAGACATAAATTTGATTCCTTAGAGGACTTTGACTCCTTATTACGAGAAGTTCGCTGTGTAGAACTGGAGCTGGCTGATTGTGATAAGGTTGGCAAAGGTAAGAGGTCACAACAACAGCTACAAGTCGCGGAAAAACCCGACACTGGCGACGGAGACATCCGAAGACATCTTCGGGATATCGGCGATAGACTCCAGCGATTGGAAGAAACGCAACGGCAACCATCTTCGATACCTGAAACTGCTGAGCCTCTAACACAGATCCTAGATCGTTTGTCTATTCTATCCTTTAACAGGGGGCGTGGTAGGAACTTTAGAGGTCGGTATGGCGAAACTAGGCCGAAAACAGAAGCCAATACAAGCATGTCGTCTAATGAATCGGAAACCCCTTACGGTGCACAAGCTTTAAACTACCAATGACCTCCAGTGTAGGGCTAAGTGGGGGTCATGGGAAGGTAAGCCCTGGCAAACCGGAAATACAGAAAACCTCTAGTAGGGGAACCAAATGAGTCCGTTTTGATTGTTGATGGTAGAGAGTGCGCATGCTTGGTTGATACCGGAGCTATGGTAACCACAATAGGTAAGAAGTGTTTCGAAACCCATTTTGGTCATCTTCCGTTGTATCCCATCGAAAATTTCAAACTTGAAATTAGTGGCGCTACTGGTGATCTTCTCCCTTATCTTGGTTACATAGAGGTTGAGTTGAGAGTACCGCATTCTGATAAAGTTATATTGGCTCCAGTTCTCGTCGTACCGGATACTGATTATAGCTTAAGGGTTCCAGTGATAGCTGGAACGAACGTGATAAAGTTGTTCATCGGTTTGATTACTGATAAATCCGCATACTTACAGCCTTGGAAATCTGCAATTAGTCTGGTGCAGGGTGGGGGTTGTGTAGGTACGCTACGTTCCACAAATTGTCATCGCCTTACAGTAAAGCCGAATGAAATAGTTACTGTAAGGGGGGTGATACATAAACCACCAACTGGTTGTCGGAGTGTGGTTACTGAACAATGTGGGAGTGGTTTGACTGGTGGACTAGTAGTAACCCCGCAGCTGCTCAACATCGATTCCGAAAGAGCTACAGCCTGTGTAAGTGTTCAAATAAGCAACTTATCTGTCCATCCCGTTTATATTTGTCCCAAGACCAACCTATGTAGGTTACACCAAGCCTCCATTGCAAACTCCTCTGAGCCAGATGTAATCCCATCCAAGCAGCACAGTCGAGGTCAAGGGTCAAGGTCAAATCGTCCATCTCTAGCTGAGTTTGGCATCGATTTGGATAGTAGCCCACTTACAGAGAGCCAGCGTGAAGATGCAAGTCGTCTATTGAGTCAATGGACCGGTATTATGTCAACTAGCACGTTAGATATAGGGCACACGACGACGATCAAACATGGAATCAAACTTACAGACAATACACCATTCAAAGAACCTCGCCGTCGCATTCCTCCAGCACTCTTTGAAGAAGTGAGAACCCATCTGTAAGAAATGTTAGCATGTGATGCTATACGAGAGTCTAGCAGTCCTTATTCTTCTAATGTGGTTCTTGTACGCAAGCCAGACAATTCCCTACGTTTCTGTGTTGACCTGAGAAAATTGAATGCTAGGACTGTACGTGACGCATATGCCCTCCCGCGGATCGACGAAACCTTAGATTGCTTGGCAGGTGCAAAATGGTTTACAAAACTCGATTTAAGAGCAGGCTACTGGCAGGTGGAGCTTGATGAAGAGGACAAACCAAAGACGGCATTCACTGTAGGCCCACTGGGGTTCTACGAGTGCAACAGAATGACGTTCGGATTGACAAACGCACCAGCAACGTTCCAACGGCTGATGGAGGTATGTTTGAAAGATCTAAATCTCCGAGAATGTTTGATTTATTTGGACGACATAATTATATACTCTGCCACCTTCGAAGAACATCTAGTGCGCTTGGAGAATGTGTTCCGTCGTCTGCAACAACATGGCCTCCGACTCAAGCCAAGTAAATGTGAATTCTTCTTGTCTAGGGTAAAGTATCTTGGACACATCGTGTCCGAACATGGCATCGAGGCAGACCCCGAGAAGATAGAGACGCTGAGACAATGGCCGACGCCACGGAATGTTGACGAACTCCGGAAGTTCTTGGGTTTCTCGGGATTTTACAGGAGGCTTGTCACGAATTATGCAAAAACGCTAAGGTGCCTGAACGACTTATTGGTTGACCAGCCGAAGACAACGAAGGGCAAACGCAGGGGTAAGTCCACTTGGTGTTGGCTTCCGGAGCATCAGAATGCCTTCGAAGAGGTTATCGTTGCGTTGACGACTCCGCCTGTGTTAACCTACGCTGATTACTCCCTCCCATTCGTCGTGCACGTAGATGCGAGTGCAGACGGGTTGGGTGCCGTGCTGTACCAACAACAAGATGGATTGGAGCGAGTAGTGTCCTACGCCAGCAGAGGTCTGAAGAAATCCGAACGTAACTACCCGGCGCACAAACGTGAGTTTTTAGCACTCAAGTGGGAGGTATGTGACAAATTCAAGGACTACCTGTATGGACGCCGGTTCTTGGTAAGGACAGACAGCAACCCACTAACTTACGTCCTTACAACAGCTAAACTGGACGCCACTGGACACAGGTGGTTGGCGGAATTGTCCACCTACGATTTCCAGCTGGAATACAAGAGTGGTCGATTGCACAGGGATGCTGATGGTCTATCGCGTCATCCGTCTTTCTCCGAGGACACTGCTGACGTCACCAAGGTTAGTGAGGATATAGTAAAAGCTATATGCAATTCCCAGGTTAGCTCTCCTCAGGCGTATATAGAGAGTTTAGGTTGGCAGGTTCTAGACGAGCACCTCCGGATGAGCACATTCCGTGTCTATCTGCAGCTCAGGTGTGTATACCATTGTTGTCCGATGTGTCTACTTGGCAGAGTCTACAGAGAACTGACCAGTCTATTGGGAGAGTGATTGAGTTACTGGATTCTGGCGTGAAACCCTCGAGTCGAGTCCAATCTACGGAACCGCCGGGAGTGAGGTCAATGCTTCGGAACTGGGATAGGCTGACACTCAAGGATGGGGTTCTCTATCGCAAAACTGTGGATGACGCTGGACCGAGTTGACAGATAGTTCTTCCGCTACAATTCCGTGAAATAGTTCTTAAAAGCCTCCATTACGACCAGGGACATCAGGGTCGCGAACGCACGTACAGTCTAGTGCGTTCACGATTTTATTGGCCTGGTATGGCTGAAGACGTTCGACGAAAGGTAAAATTTTGTGACCGATGCATACGGAGGAAAACCGCCACAGCCTACAAGTATACACCATTGGTAAGTATCACCACCTCCCAACCGATGCAACTCGTGTGTACCGACTTCTTGTCGCTTGAAACATCAAAGGGGGGTTACTCTAGTATTCTGGTCATCACAGATCATTTTACGCGGTTCGCGCAAGCCTTCCCCACTCGTAATCAAACTGCTACGACGACGGCCAGGACACTGTATGATAATTTCTTTGTTTACTATGGTCTACCTGGAAAGTTACACAGTGATCAGGGCCGCAATTTTGAATGTCGGGTAATTCAAGAACTGTGTAAAATCACTGGCATTGAAAAGACTAGAACTACCCCTTATCACCCTGAAGGTAATGGCATGTGTGAACGACTGAACCATACACTACTGAACATGTTGGGTACTTTAACCGATGAACAAAAAATGGATTGGAAGAGTTATCTCCCGACGATGGTTCACGCATACAATGCCACGAGACACAACAGTACGTGTTATAGTCCGTTCTACCTAATGTTTGGGCGCCACCCATGCCTGGCGTTAGACGCCTATCTGGGTATCGACCCGAACGACGTCGACAATGTCCAAGACAAAACGCAGTACGCTGCCAAATTGCGTAAACGGCTTGATGTAGCGTACAAGTTAGCGTCCGAGGAGGCCAGGAAAGCTTCCTCTAGACATAAGAAAACTTACGACTTGAAAGTCCGCGAATCCAGAGTAGCTCCTGGAGATAGGATTTTGGTTAAAAACGTTGGGGTACGGGGTAAGCAAAGATTGGCTGATCGATGGGAGAAGTTTCCCTACTTAGTTGAGTCTCAACCCAATGCGGGTATACCTGTTTACAAGGTTAAGAGAGAAGACGGAAAAGGTAGGGTACGAACGCTCCATCGGAACATGCTTCTCCCGTTTCAATCTCTTCCTGCTCCCGTTACGGTAACTCCGAATCGGCGCAAACCGGTACGGAATCCTATCAAAACTAACCTCCCACCAACGCAGTTGGAGTCGGACTCGACAGAGGATACTGAAAGCGATACAGAGGTTGTTGATGTCTATACGCATGTCCCGGGACCCAGACTAAGAAGCCGGCTGAGAGCTGTCGCTCCGGTGTTCGCGCCACGGCACGAAGCGGCCAATCGTCGACCAGTTGCGACGCCAGTTCCTACTGGCATAGATACACCTGAAATTGCTTTACCACTGCAGATCACTACAGGAGATGGTCAGGGACTGGTTACAGTAGACCGAACATCGCTCTCGTATGTGCCAGGAGAAAATATCCCGGCCGAGGTTTCTTCTCCAGTGATCCGACGTTCTGGTAGGTTGAGGCGCCCTCCTGACAGGTATCAATCCGAGGATTGGCGAAACGCCAATATGACTGTACGTGTAGTGTACGTGTAAATGTTGAGGACAACATTTCACCCAGAGGGGGACTATGTCACAGGTTTATTATTGCCCCACTAAATTTGTTCCGTTTATAATGTTGTACATATATGCTAATGCTCCAACTTGCTCTAACCTGTTCTAACCTGTTTTGACCATTCATTCACTCATTCATTCATCCTTCCACACACGCATTCGCTCGGACACATCTCGTTCATTTTACATATCTTTTCGTTCTCCCGTGAGTCCATTTCACCGGTATTCATATTTACCGCATATTGAGTAGCCACTCGCGCTGACCGCTTTAGCTGTGCGCACCGACTGCGTGTTCTATTGTTCGTCCACTACGCTCGACGCGTTCTCCCCTGCTTTATATTATGTAACGGTTAGGTATAAGTAAGGTCGTATCTGCTAGTCCCGGCACATACTGACAAAGTGTGTCCGGCCGGTGACGTTTTGCTGCGATAGCTAAATATTAGTCTACCCGACTGTATATTTGCAGGTATGTTGATCTATTACTATTACGGTATTTGACCTAACCTAGTTGCTGTATTGAATTGATAGGATGAGAATAGCAGTCTTTGGTAATGAATAGGTTTGCTTCATAATTTAATGCATATGTACGAATTAATTCATTCCATTAATTGTGATTGATTACAACTGATAAGTGAATGTAACTGCAAACGATATGTATGCTGGGACATACTGACAAAGTGTGTCCGGCCGGTGACGTTTTGCTGCGATAGCTAAATATTAGTCTACCCGACTGTATATTTGCAGGATTGTTATTCCATGAATAAAGAGCCGTGATCAACATCATCCACCTGGTCCGTCCAAATATTACACGAACCCCATGACAAAGTGGCGCCCGATGGGAGTTTTGTGACTGATATCGACGATTGGCAAATCTACGGTGGGCCGAAATTACCACAACTGCAGATTCTTCTAGACCCGCTCCAAATCCAGATCGACTACCTGTCACTGTAAGGAAGCTGCAGTCGAATGCTCTGCTTGTGTGTGTCTCACGGAGAAATTGTGCGATTCGTTGTTTGGCCAGCGTCCTGTGAATTATTTTATTTCTGGGAGTTCTATCTGTGCGTTCCTGTTGTGCACTAGCCAATTGATTTCCTAGTGATCAGCTGATCGTGTAACTTCTGGCTGTTCGCGCGCGTCGGACTGAAATCCTGACATTACATGTATGCTGTACGGAGACCAAGGGACAGAGAAGGACAATTATTTTCTGGGTGAATGTGCTAAAGGTGTGTACAAGGTGTGAGTATTTTCGTGTATCTTATTGATTACAAGCGTCTAGTCCGTCATTCATAATCCAGCCGTCGTCCATTAGAGAATATCCGCGTCCATAATCCAAAGACCTATTCCATTTTCCACATAACAGTATTAGCACCAAATTCAAAAAGACAATCATAGTCAAAAAAAAAGTTTTTGTAAAAAAAAAAAAAAAAAAAAATTGTATGCATGTATTGGTATATTGAAACATGATATTGTATGTATTGGTGTTCGAAAGCTCAAATGAACGCCAATGACGGTTCAATTTGAGCTATTGTTACATTGAAATCTATTCCCTGAATGATTTGTATGTGTTCACTGCGTTTTGACATCAACGGATATTGTTTTTTTGGTACTGTATTGATAACTTTATAGCTAACAATAGGCGACGTATTGTAGATCGTTTTTCGTGAGGTCGCTTACTGTGCAGGTTTTTCGCGTGCGCTTACGTGACTCTGCTATAGTTATCTCTAATACCGCGAGTACCGTAATATTGTCGTCGTTCATTGCCAGTCCTAAATCACCACTTCTGTCCTACCACATTCATGTATTGAATGTGTTTTCATTGAAACTTTTGATAAACAACCTACTAACCTACAACTAGATTGCTCGGGTAAGCTAAGTGTAAATTATCAGCGTATCGGATAACTCATCATGGGTGACGGATGGGATGAAGATCCGCAAACGACAACTACGGAACACGCTGAGGACCAGTTGTCTGAGCAGGATGAACAACGGATGGTGGATCATCTTAATCGTTCAGGTAAATACCGAATCACATCAACTGTTGGGTTCGGTACACCTAGTAATCCTGGTCCCTATATTCCGTTACCATCATCACCCTCACCAGTCCGGAATATTACTTCCACACAAGTTCCTAAAATAACATTTTTCTCTGGAGCAGAACCGAATCCTAAGGGTGAGGCCTCGTTCGACCTCGAGGTAAAATGTTAAGTTAGAGATAGAGTTTATCCCATGCCTGTTATTTTACAAGCTGTACGCAAATCTCTCAAAGGGGAGGCCGGTAAAATTTGCCTTCACCTTGGAGAACGGGCTTCCATAGATACTATTTTGCATAAGCTAGAGAGTACGTTTGGGACCGTTGCCACTGGGAAAACAATGTTACAGAGTTTCTATACGGAACAACAGAAACCAAACGAGTCTGTAGCTTCTTGGGCCTGTCGCTTAGAAGATCTTCTGCAGGTGGCCATGCAAAAGGGTTCTGTAAAGGGTAGGATGGCTGATAAAATGCTAAGGAATACATTTTGGACGGGTCTATACAGTGATCGATTGAAATCTGCAACTAGACATAAATTTGATTCTTTAGAGGACTTTGACTCCTTATTACGAGAAGTTCGCTGTGTAGAACTGGAGCTGGCTGATTGTGATAAGGTTGGCAAAGGTAAGAGGTCGCAACAACAGCTACACGTCGCGGAAAAACCCGACACTGGCGACGGAGACATCCGAAGACATCTTCGGGATATCGGCGATAGACTCCAGCGATTGGAAGAAACGCAACGGCAACCATCTTCGATACCTGAAACTGCTGAGCCTCTAACACAGATCCTAGATCGTTTGTCTATTCTATCCTTTAACAGGGGGCGTGGTAGGAACTTTAGAGGTCGGTATGGCGAAACTAGGCCGAAAACAGAAGCCAATACAAGCATGTCGTCTAATGAATCGGAAACCCCTTACGGTGCACAAGCTTTAAACTACCAATGACCTCCAGTGTAGGGCTAAGTGGGGGTCATGGGAAGGTAAGCCCTGGTAAACCGGAAATACAGAAAACCTCTAGTAGGGGAACCAAATGAGTCCGTTTTGATTGTTGATGGTAGAGAGTGCGCATGCTTGGTTGATACCGGAGCTATGGTAACCACAATAGGTAAGAAGTGTTTCGAAACCCATTTTGGTCATCTTCCGTTGTATCCCATCGAAAATTTCAAACTTGAAATTAGTGGCGCTACTGGTGATCTTCTCCCTTATCTTGGTTACATAGAGGTTGAGTTGAGAGTGCCGCATTCTGATAAAGTTATATTGGCTCCAGTTCTCGTCGTACCGGATACTGATTATAGCTTAAGGGTTCCAGTGATAGCTGGAACGAACGTGATAAAGTTGTTCATCGGTTTGATTACTGATAAATCCGCATACTTACAGCCTTGGAAATCTGCAATTAGTCTGGTGCAGGGTGGGGGTTGTGTAGGTACGCTACGTTCCACAAATTGTCATCGCCTTACAGTAAAGCCGAATGAAATAGTTACTGTAAGGGGGGGTGATACATAAACCACCAACTGGTTGTCGGAGTGTGGTTACTGAACAATGTGGGAGTGGTTTGACTGGTGGACTAGTAGTAACCCCGCAGCTGCTCAACATCGATTCCAAAAGAGCTACAGCCTGTGTAAGTGTTCAAATAAGCAACTTATCTGTCCATCCCGTTTATATTTGTCCCAAGACCAACCTATGTAGGTTACACCAAGCCTCCATTGTAAACTCCTCTGAGCCAGATGTAATCCCATCCAAGCAGCACAGTCGAGGTCAAGGGTCAAGTTCAAATCGTCCATCTCTAGCTAAGTTTGGCATCGATTTGGATAGTAGCCCACTTACAGAGAGCCAGCGTGAAGATGCAAGTCGTCTATTGAGTCAATGGACCGGTATTATGTCAACTAGCATGTTAGATATAGGGCACACGACGACGATCAAACATGGAATCAAACTTACAGACAATGCACCATTCAAAGAACCTCGCCGTCGCATTCCTTCAGCACTCTTTGAAGAAGTGAGAACCCATCTGTAAGAAATGTTAGCATGTGGTGCTATACGAGAGTCTAGCAGTCCTTATTCTTCTAATGTGGTTCTTGTACGCAAGCCAGACAATTCCCTACGTTTCTGTATTGACCTGAGAAAATTGAATGCTAGGACTGTACGTGACGCATATGCCCTCCCGCGGATCGACGAAACCTTAGATTGCTTGGCAGGTGCAAAATGGTTTACAAAACTCGATTTAAGAGCAGGCTACTGGCAGGTGGAGCTTGAGGAAGAGGACAAACCAAAGACGGCATTCACTGTAGGCCCACTGGGGTTCTACGAGTGCAACAGAATGGCGTTCGGATTGACAAACGCACCAGCAACGTTCCAATGGCTGATGGAGGTATGTTTGAAAGATCTAAATCTCCGAGAATGTTTGATTTATTTGGACGACATAATTATATACTCTGCCACCTTCGAAGAACATCTAGTGCGCTTGGAGAATGTGTTCCGTCGTCTGCAACAACATGGCCTCCGACTCAAGCCAAGTAAGTGTGAATTCTTCTTGTCTAGGGTAAAGTATCTTGGACACATCGTGTCCGAACATGGCATCGAGGCAGACCCCGAGAAGATAGAGACGCTGAGACAATGGCCGACGCCACGGAATGTTGACGAACTCCGGAAGTTCTTGGGTTTCTCGGGATTTTACAGGAGGCTTGTCACGAATTATGCAAAAACGCTAAGGTGCCTGAACGACTTATTGGTTGACCAGCCGAAGACAACGAAGGGCAAACGCAGGGGTAAGTCCACTTGGTGTTGGCTTCCGGAGCATCAGAATGCCTTCGAAGAGGTTATCGTTGCGTTGACGACTCCGCCTGTGTTAACCTACGCTGATTACTCCCTCCCATTCGTCGTGCACGTAGATGCGAGTGCAGACGGGTTGGGTGCCGTGCTGTACCAACAACAAGATGGATTGGAGCGAGTAGTGTCCTACGCCAGCAGAGGTCTGAAGAAATCCGAACGTAACTACCCGGCGCACAAACGTGAGTTTTTAGCACTCAAGTGGGAGGTATGTGACAAATTCAAGGACTACCTGTATGGACGCCGGTTCTTGGTAAGGACAGACAGCAACCCACTAACTTACGTCCTTACAACAGCTAAACTGGACGCCACTGGACACAGGTGGTTGGCGGAATTGTCCACCTACGATTTCCAGCTGGAATACAAGAGTGGTCGATTGCACAGGGATGCTGATGGTCTATCGCGTCATCCGTCTTTCTCCGAGGACACTGCTGACGTCACCAAGGTTAGTGAGGATATAGTAAAAGCTATATGCAATTCCCAGGTTAGCTCTCCTCAGGCGTATATAGAGAGTTTAGGTTGGCAGGTTCTAGACGAGCACCTCCGGATGAGCACATTCCGTGTCTATCTGCAGCTCAGGTGTGTATACCATTGTTGTCCGATGTGTCTACTTGGCAGAGTCTACAGAGAACTGACCAGTCTATTGGGAGAGTGATTGAGTTACTGGATTCTGGCGTGAAACCCTCGAGTCGAGTCCAATCTACGGAACCGCCGGGAGTGAGGTCAATGCTTCGGAACTGGGATAGGCTGACACTCAAGGATGGGGTTCTCTATCGCAAAACTGTGGATGACGCTGGACCGAGTTGGCAGATAGTTCTTCCGCTACAATTCCGTGAAATAGTTCTTAAAAGCCTCCATTACGACCAGGGACATCAGGGTCGCGAACGCACGTACAGTCTAGTGCGTTCACGATTTTATTGGCCTGGTATGGCTGAAGACGTTCGACGAAAGGTAAAATTTTGTGACCGATGCATACGGAGGAAAACCGCCACAGCCTACAAGTATACACCATTGGTAAGTATCACCACCTCCCAACCGATGCAACTCGTGTGTACCGACTTCTTGTCGCTTGAAACATCAAAGGGGGGTTACTCTAGTATTCTGGTCATCACAGATCATTTTACGCGGTTCGCGCAAGCCTTCCCCACTCGTAATCAAACTGCTAAGACGACGGCCAGGATACTGTATGATAATTTCTTTGTTTACTATGGTCTACCTGGAAAGTTACACAGTGATCAGGGCCGCAATTTTGAATGTCGGGTAATTCAAGAACTGTGTAAAATCACTGGCATTGAAAAGACTAGAACTACCCCTTATCACCCTGAAGGTAATGGCATGTGTGAACGACTGAACCATACACTACTGAACATGTTGGGTACTTTAACCGATGAACAAAAAATGGATTGGAAGAGTTATCTCCCGACGATGGTTCACGCATACAATGCCACGAGACACAACAGTACGTGTTATAGTCCGTTCTACCTAATGTTTGGGCGCCACCCACGCCTGGCGTTAGACGCCTATCTGGGTATCGACCCGAACGACGTCGACAATGTCCAAGACAAAACGCAGTACGCTGCCAAATTGCGTAAACGGCTTGATGTAGCGTACAAGTTAGCGTCCGAGGAGGCCAGGAAAGCTTCCTCTAGACATAAGAAAACTTACGACTTGAAAGTCCGCGAATCCAGAGTAGCTCCTGGAGATAGGATTTTGGTTAAAAACGTTGGGGTACGGGGTAAGCATAAATTGGCTGATCGATGGGAGAAGTTTCCCTACTTAGTTGAGTCTCAACCCAATGCGGGTATACCTGTTTACAAGGTTAAGAGAGAAGACGGAAAAGGTAGGGTACGAACGCTCCATCGGAACATGCTTCTCCCGTTTCAATCTCTTCCTGCTCCCGTTACGGTGACTCCGAATCGGCGCAAACCGGTACGGAATCCTATCAAAACTAACCTCCCACCAACGCAGTTGGAGTCGGACTCGACAGAGGATACTGAAAGCGATACAGAGGTTGTTGATGTCTATACGCATGTCCCGGGACCCAGACTAAGAAGCCGGCTGAGAGCTGTCGCTCCGGTGTTCGCGCCACGGCACGAAGCGGCCAATCGTCGACCAGTTGCGACGCCAGTTCCTACTGGCATAGATACACCTGAAATTGCTTTACCACTGCAGATCACTACAGGCGATGGTCAGGGACCGGTTACAGTAGACCGAACATCGCTCTCGTATGTGCCAGGAGAAAATATCCCGGCCGAGGTTTCTTCTCCAGTGATCCGACGTTCTGGTAGGTTGAGGCGCCCTCCTGACAGGTATCAATCCGAGGATTGGCGAAACGCCAATATGACTGTACGTGTAGTGTACGTGTAAATGTTGAGGACAACATTTCACCCAGAGGGGGACTATGTCACAGGTTTATTATTGCCCCACTAAATTTGTTCCGTTTATAATGTTGTACATATATGCTAATGCTCCAACTTGCTCTAACCTGTTCTAACCTGTTTTGACCATTCATTCACTCATTCATTCATCCTTCCACACACGCATTCGCTCGGACACATCTCGTTCATTTTACATATCTTTTCGTTCTCCCGTGAGTCCATTTCACCGGTATTCATATTTACCGCATATTGAGTAGCCACTCGCGCTGACCGCTTTAGCTGTGCGCACCGACTGCGTGTTCTATTGTTCGTCCACTACGCTCGACGCGTTCTCCCCTGCTTTATATTATGTAACGGTTAGGTATAAGTAAGGTCGTATCTGCTAGTCCCGGCACATACTGACAAAGTGTGTCCGGCCGGTGACGTTTTGCTGCGATAGCTAAATATTAGTCTACCCGACTGTATATTTGCAGGTATGTTGATCTATTACTATTACGGTATTTGACCTAACCTAGTTGCTGTATTGAATTGATAGGATGAGAATAGCAGTCTTTGGTAATGAATAGGTTTGCTTCATAATTTAATGCATATGTACGAATTAATTCATTCCATTAATTGTGATTGATTACAACTGATAAGTGAATGTAACTGCAAACGATATGTATGCTGGGACATACTGACAAAGTGTGTCCGGCCGGTGACGTTTTGCTGCGATAGCTAAATATTAGTCTACCCGACTGTATATTTGCAGGATTGTTATTCCATGAATAAAGAGCCGTGATCAACATCATCCACCTGGTCCGTCCAAATATTACACGAACCCCATGACACTTCAAACCCCGGCAACGTGTCAAGGAGTCTATACAAGCACCAACAATGGTATGGAGCTCCACTTCCAACTGCAATTAAGCAGCTCTGTGGTTAATTTCTATGTTGTGCTGACGTTTTATTTATTCTATATTCAACAAAAAGCTACCCGTACTATGTTTTATTATGCCAGCATACTTCTGAGGTATATAT
This sequence comes from Hanleya hanleyi, assembly GCA_036873755.1. Taxonomy (NCBI): domain Eukaryota; kingdom Metazoa; phylum Mollusca; class Polyplacophora; order Lepidopleurida; family Hanleyidae; genus Hanleya; species Hanleya hanleyi. The sequence goes on along the minus strand of JAVTVY010003702.1, from coordinate 11,261 downwards.
AGGGTAGCCAGGTCAATAAAATGACTACATTACATTGTGGGGTTATCTAACGGGATACATTTTTTCCATATTATATTTATTTTCACCGCAACAATTTAAATTAAATAGGAATAAACGAAAAACATCATTATCTTTTGATCTATTCTGGTAAAGAAATACCTGGTGACTCATGGGGCCGTGTGAGCACTATTCAACAGAGAGTATTATGAGGTTAATATTGGAAGCGTGGTTGGGATGAAAATCACTGATCAGCTAATTAAAAATTCAGTTCCTTTAAGGAATGATGACAATAATATTATAATCCATCACCGGCTAGGTCAACTCAAATACTTATCTCGACAGATCGGTTAAAACTTCTTGTAAGGTATGCGATAGGCATATAAGAACACAAAAATATGATGGGCATTCGGTAACGGTAGATTTCCACCAAAACTTTGTTATTCTTTTTTGTTGGGCTGTGGAAGATCCACCATTTTGATACTATTTCCAAAATTATAAGACTAAACTGGTTATCACGTGGAGTTGCAGAAATTTCTCGATGTCTAGTTCTTCTCCGAATTAGCATTTCTCACTTAAACTGTTCGGACTTTATTGATTTTACCGGATATATTATCACATTATTAAAGTGAACAAGCTGGTACATGTATGTCTATGTGCCAAATGACGTTACAGGTGTTGGGTGCTCGCATTTACCAAGTGTCTAATTAATCCGTTATCCGAGGAGTCGTTTTCTTTGATATCGTTTCCGTGGTCAACTAATCAGTGCAATTAGAATGACAAATTGGTATCCCTACATCACTCCACTGACCAATTTCCTTGTAATCATTAATCATTCCTTGCGATCATTTTCTTGTAATATATTGATTAGATGAATCACCCGTGGCGTATTTCTAATATCACATATAGTGTACTTAATATACACCACGTGTGACCGCTTTTCACAGGTTAGGTCAAGCTCAGATGATCATTGAATAAAACAGTTGCGTGCTAGACATTTGACATGTGTGCCAAATACGAGATTAGGTCAAGCTCGGATTATCTTTGGATCAAATACAAGTAGCTACATGTTAGATATTCCACAAGGTATGCCAAATGTGTACTAGTTCCATTATGTCACTCGACAATGTATGCTAAATATTGGCAGGATATTACACTCTCTGGGGCTTCGCCACCTCAAGCACAATATCTTGCCAGTATGTGGGATACATTGTCAAGTGCCTATCGCGTAACTGTTTTATCCGGTTATCATCTCAGCATTAGAGTGGAGCCCTGCCTCTTCCTATCTAAACGGGAAAAGGTCAGCTGTGGTGTATTTGAAATACACCTCAGGTAACTTGTGTAGTAAGTATATTATAAGGAAACGACCAAACGAAACGACCTTGGATAATGGCGCGATATTGCACTCTCGGGGGAATTCCCCCTGGAGCATAATATCTTGCCTGTAGCTGGTGCACAATGTACCGGGTCATCATGTAACCATTACGTACACGCTTAAAACTAAAGTGTTGTAAAGTGTTGAAATAACACTTTAAGTGTGTCCACATGGACTGCACTTTAAAGTGCTGTCCCTGTGGACACACTTAAAGGGTTATTGCAACACTTTACGAGTAGGTTTCGACACTTAGTTTTAAGCGTGTATCAATAGAAAATGCAGGGATATGTTCAAATACGTGAAGCACTACAACGCACCTTGGAATTCGATTTGCAGCTTTAAAATGCCGACAACATGGTTTACATGTGAATGGAATTACAGTTCGGTGACTACGAAGAAAAGTTAATTTTATATAATTGATATGAATATCCTAAGTTGGTGAATATCTCAAAATATCGTAATAATTGTGTGTGTGGGAAATACTATAAATTCGTCCACCAAAAATTCATGCGTCCAAAATTGTAAGACCCGTTTCGACCGTTATCATCTCAGCATTAGAGTGGAGCCCTGCCTCTTCCTATCTAAACGGGAAAAGGTCAGCTGTGGTGTATTTCAAATACACCATATGCGATATTTCAAATACACCACAGGTAACTTATGTAGTAAGTATATTACAAGGAAACGGCCAAACGAAACGACCTTGGATAATGGCGCGATATTGCACTCTCGGGGGAATTCCCCCTGGAGCATAATATCTTGCCTGCAGCTGGTGCACAATGTACCGGGTCATCATGTAACCATTACGTATCAATAGAAAATGCAGGGATATGTTCAAATACGTGAAGCACTACAACGCACCTTGGAATTAGATTTGCAGCTTTAAAATGCCGACAACATGGTTTACATGTGAATGGAATTACAGTTCGGTGACTACGAAGAAAAGTTAATTTTATATAATTGATATGAATATCCTAAGTTGGTGAATATCTCAAAATATCGTAATAATTGTGTGTGTGGGAAAATATTATAAATTCGTCCACCAAAAACTCCTGCGTCCAAAATTGTAAGACCCGTTTCGACCGTTTCATGCCATCACTATAGTCCTCAGAGTTTTATCAAGGAAGCTAACAGATAAAATGACCACATAACTGAGCGAGTGAGTGAGTGAGTAGGATTTAACGTTGTTTTCAACTTTTTTCCGTCATATCACGACGGTGCCTACATGTTCTAGAACACGAGAGTGTCTACAGTTCCTATTATCCTGGACACTGATCGGCCCAGCCATTGCATCACCCTGTCAGCTCAACGCTACTTAAGTTCGGTGATCTGACGAGAACCGGTGTATCTAACGTGATGCGCCGTACAAATGGCTAGTAGTGATGCTAATGTACAGGGACCATAATCTACATGTCCCTATTTCTACCTCAAAAGATTTCAAACACTGATCTCTTGTTTTGATTTGTGGTTCAGGAAGTTTCCCTTCAACTACTTCCGTTAGCTTTCAGAGGGCTGTGCGTTCGGTATTGTTTTTGCAAACTACAAGGATAAGTCCTTTTAGCTGCTTGTCAGGGTCAAATAAAAGTTATCGTAAAACGAGATCTATACGTTAGAGAGACTAAGAGACCAAAGAGCACCGACAGTTGCGTGGGCCCAACGACATGTATCCTATCCTTGATACCTTGTATCCACTTGGCTCAATGCCCACATAGAAAAAATGGTTTTTTGTGTGTGTGTGTGTTTGTGTGCGGAAATGACATATTGAAGTGCGTCTTAAAGCCAACGAAAACGTTTCGACAATATTAATGCAAGAAACCTTCTAAGGGCTCTCAAGCTGTCTGATTGTCGGATATGACAATGTCGTCTGATCGCCTCTATTCTTGCATGACATGACAACAGTGTATCTGGTAAAATACTGGAAAAAAGAATCTAGACGTGTTCATGAAATAGTACAGAGTTCACTTTCTCGCTATCTGGTGGCTAACATAAGCTAGCCGTCTGAATGAAAGTAAATGATGCAGCCATATACCGAACGCTGGGGACCACAATCTAGAAGCAGTGTTATCTCTTTATTTTTTTAGCTTACGATCATATCATTGTTCGATGTGAAATATCCTACACTGTTGGGAAGAAGCTTTAGAGATTTTTTTGTTATCTCTCAGCATAGCCTGAAGAAAGCATCTGCATCACATATTTTCTTTGTGAAGACAATGGCATGCGAGTTCTTTTGAGATATAAATTCGCGGCAATATGCTTGTCGTAGTTAAATTTTTTTTTTTTTTACTGTGACGGTTTTATGCCTCTGTTTTGACGATACTCGCTGGAAAAAATCGATAATTACATATTTGGCCAGCGGTATTTCCCATAAAAAATCATGGCTATGCTTCCTTTTCAACTCGTGTATCTTTCATAATCCTCTTACGAAATATATCAATCAAGTTGCTAAACACGAAGACGACCGACTGGTCGATGGCAAAGAATGAAAACAAGATACTGATAATAGATTATTTGGTAGCATGGTCTGAAGATTTGGCGGAGTCGTTTTCTTTGATATTGTTTCCATGGTCAACTAATCTGTGTCATTCGGATGACAAATTGGCATCATCATTACCTCACTCCAATGACTAATTTCCCGTGATCATTTCCTTGTAATATATTGACTACACGAATCACTCTTGGAGTATTTCAAATACCTCATTTGGTGTATACACCACGGCTTGCCGCTTTTACTGGATTAGGTCAAGCTCCGATGATCGTTGGATACAATAGTTACGTGCTAGACAAGTTCGCCAAGTTATGCCAAATATGTAATAGTTACACGATGACACTTGACAATGTTTGTCAAATATTGGCACGATATTGCATTCTCGGGGGCTCCAGCAAAATGTCTTGCCAATATTTGGCATACACTATCGAGTGTCTATCTGTTTTATCCGGTGATGATATGAGCATTAGGATGGAGCTCTGCCTCTTTCGACCTAATCGGGGAAAAGGTGTTCAGCTGTGGTGTGTTTTAAATACACCATATGCGGAATTTTAACTACACCACGGGTAACTTGTATAGTGATAAAATTACAAGGGAACAATCAAAGGATACGTCCACCAAACATTTCTGATTCCACAATGGTAAGACCCGATTCGACCAGTCCATGCCATCACGATAGCCCTCAGAGTTTTATTAAAGATACTAACTGACCGTAGGCACAAATGGATAGTAGTGCTGCTAATGTACAGACTATAAACTACAGGTCTCTATTTCCATCTCAAATGGTTTTCAAACACTGATCTCTTGATTTTTGTCTCCGATAGTTTCCTTCAATTACTTCCGTTAGTTTTTCAAGGGCTGTGCGTTTGGAATTGTTTTTGAAAACTACAAGGATGAGTCGTTTTAGCTGCTTGTCAGGGTCAAATAAAAGTTATCGTAAAACGAGATCTATACGTTAGAGAGACTAAGAGACCAAAGAGCACCGACAGTTGCGTGGGCCCAACGACATGTATCCTATCCTTGATACCTTGTATCCACTTGGCTCAATGCCCACATAGAAAAAATGGTTTTTTGTGTGTGTGTGTGTTTGTGTGCGGAAATGACATATTGAAGTGCGTCTTAAAGCCAACGAAAACGTTTCGACAATATTAATGCAAGAAACCTTCTAAGGGCTCTCAAGCTGTCTGATTGTCGGATATGACAATGTCGTCTGATCGCCTCTATTCTTGCATGACATGACAACAGTGTATCTGGTAAAATACTGGAAAAAAAGAATCTAGACGTGTTCATGAAATAGTACAGAGTTCACTTTCTCGCTATCTGGTGGCTAACATAAGCTAGCCGTCTGAATGAAAGTAAATGATGCAGCCATATACCGAACGCTGGGGACCACAATCTAGAAGCAGTGTTATCTCTTTATTTTTTTAGCTTACGATCATATCATTGTTCGATGTGAAATATCCTACACTGTTGGGAAGAAGCTTTAGAGATTTTTTTTTTATCTCTCAGCATAGCCTGAAGAAAGCATCTGCATCACATATTTTCTTTGTGAAGACAATGGCATGCGAGTTCTTTTGAGATATAAATTCGCGGCAATATGCTTGTCGTAGTTAAATTTTTTTTTTTTTTACTGTGACGGTTTTATGCCTCTGTTTTGACGATACTCGCTGGAAAAAATCGATAATTACATATTTGGCCAGCGGTATTTCCCATAAAAAATCATGGCTATGCTTCCTTTTCAACTCGTGTATCTTTCATAATCCTCTTACGAAATATATCAATCAAGTTGCTAAACACGAAGACGACCGACTGGTCGATGGCAAAGAATGAAAACAAGATACTGATAATAGATTATTTGGTAGCATGGTCTGAAGATTTGGCGGAGTCGTTTTCTTTGATATTGTTTCCATGGTCAACTAATCTGTGTCATTCGGATGACAAATTGGCATCATCATTACCTCACTCCAATGACCAATTTCCCGTGATCATTTCCTTGTAATATATTGACTACACGAATCACTCTTGGAGTATTTCAAATACCTCATTTGGTGTATACACCACGGCTTGCCGCTTTTACTGGATTAGGTCAAGCTCCGATGATCGTTGGATACAATAGTTACGTGCTAGACAAGTTCGCCAAGTTATGCCAAATATGTAATAGTTACACGATGACACTTGACAATGTTTGTCAAATATTGGCACGATATTGCATTCTCGGGGGCTCCAGCAAAATGTCTTGCCAATATTTGGCATACACTATCGAGTGTCTATCTGTTTTATCCGGTGATGATATGAGCATTAGGATGGAGCTCTGCCTCTTTCGACCTAATCGGGGAAAAGGTGTTCAGCTGTGGTGTGTTTTAAATACACCATATGCGGAATTTTAACTACACCACGGGTAACTTGTATAGTGATAAAATTACAAGGGAACAATCAAAGGATACGTCCACCAAACATTTCTGATTCCACAATGGTAAGACCCGATTCGACCAGTCCATGCCATCACGATAGCCCTCAGAGTTTTATTAAAGATACTAACTGACCGTAGGCACAAATGGATAGTAGTGCTGCTAATGTACAGACTATAAACTACAGGTCTCTATTTCCATCTCAAATGGTTTTCAAACACTGATCTCTTGATTTTTGTCTCCGATAGTTTCCTTCAATTACTTCCGTTAGTTTTTCAAGGGCTGTGCGTTTGGAATTGTTTTTGAAAACTACAAGGATGAGTCGTTTTAGCTGCTTGTCAGGGTCAAATAAAAGTTATCGTAAAACGAGATCTATACGTTAGAGAGACTAAGAGACCAAAGAGCACCGACAGTTGCGTGGGCCCAACGACATGTATCCTATCCTTGATACCTTGTATCCACTTGGCTCAATGCCCACATAGAAAAAATGGTTTTTTGTGTGTGTGTGTGTGTTTGTGTGCGGAAATGACATATTGAAGTGCGTCTTAAAGCCAACGAAAACGTTTCGACAATATTAATGCAAGAAACCTTCTAAGGGCTCTCAAGCTGTCTGATTGTCGGATATGACAATGTCGTCTGATCGCCTCTATTCTTGCATGACATGACAACAGTGTATCTGGTAAAATACTGGAAAAAAAGAATCTAGACGTGTTCATGAAATAGTACAGAGTTCACTTTCTCGCTATCTGGTGGCTAACATAAGCTAGCCGTCTGAATGAAAGTAAATGATGCAGCCATATACCGAACGCTGGGGACCACAATCTAGAAGCAGTGTTATCTCTTTATTTTTTTAGCTTACGATCATATCATTGTTCGATGTGAAATATCCTACACTGTTGGGAAGAAGCTTTAGAGATTTTTTTTTTATCTCTCAGCATAGCCTGAAGAAAGCATCTGCATCACATATTTTCTTTGTGAAGACAATGGCATGCGAGTTCTTTTGAGATATAAATTCGCGGCAATATGCTTGTCGTAGTTAAATTTTTTTTTTTTTTACTGTGACGGTTTTATGCCTCTGTTTTGACGATACTCGCTGGAAAAAATCGATAATTACATATTTGGCCAGCGGTATTTCCCATAAAAAATCATGGCTATGCTTCCTTTTCAACTCGTGTATCTTTCATAATCCTCTTACGAAATATATCAATCAAGTTGCTAAACACGAAGACGACCGACTGGTCGATGGCAAAGAATGAAAACAAGATACTGATAATAGATTATTTGGTAGCATGGTCTGAAGATTTGGCGGAGTCGTTTTCTTTGATATTGTTTCCATGGTCAACTAATCAGTGTCATTCGGATGACAAATTGGCATCATCATTACCTCACTCCAATGACCAATTTCCCGTGATCATTTCCTTGTAATATATTGACTACACGAATCACTCTTGGAGTATTTCAAATACCTCATTTGGTGTATACACCACGGCTTGCCGCTTTTACTGGATTAGGTCAAGCTCCGATGATCGTTGGATACAATAGTTACGTGCTAGACAAGTTCGCCAAGTTATGCCAAATATGTAATAGTTACACGATGACACTTGACAATGTTTGTCAAATATTGGCACGATATTGCATTCTCGGGGGCTCCAGCAAAATGTCTTGCCAATATTTGGCATACACTATCGAGTGTCTATCTGTTTTATCCGGTGATGATATGAGCATTAGGATGGAGCTCTGCCTCTTTCGACCTAATCGGGGAAAAGGTGTTCAGCTGTGGTGTGTTTTAAATACACCATATGCGGAATTTTAACTACACCACGGGTAACTTGTATAGTGATAAAATTACAAGGGAACAATCAAAGGATACGTCCACCAAACATTTCTGATTCCACAATGGTAAGACCCGATTCGACCAGTCCATGCCATCACGATAGCCCTCAGAGTTTTATTAAAGATACTAACTGACCGTAGGCACAAATGGATAGTAGTGCTGCTAATGTACAGACTATAAACTACAGGTCTCTATTTCCATCTCAAATGGTTTTCAAACACTGATCTCTTGATTTTTGTCTCCGATAGTTTCCTTCAATTACTTCCGTTAGTTTTTCAAGGGCTGTGCGTTTGGAATTGTTTTTGAAAACTACAAGGATGAGTCGTTTTAGCTGCTTGTCAGGGTCAAATAAAAGCCGTAAAACACGATCTATACATTAGAGGGACTAAGAGATCAAAGAGCACTGACAGTTGCGTGGGCCCAACGACATGTATCCAATCCTTGATACCTTGTATCCACTTGGCTCAATGCCCACATAGAAAGAATTTTTTCCTGTGTGTGCGGAAATGACATATTTGTTACAAAGAGAGTGTTTTCATGCATATTTCAGCATATTCTATCTTTAAGCCAAAGAAATGTATCGAGAATATTGATGCAAGAAACCTTCTAAGGGCTCTCAAGCTGTCTGATTGTCGGATATGACAATGTCGTCTGATCGCCTGTATTCCTGCATGACATGACAGCATTGTCTCTGGTAAAATACTGAAAACGAATCCAGACGTTTTCATGAAATAGTACAGAGTTCACCGTGTCGCTGTCTGGTGTCTAACATAAGCTAACAGTCTGAATGAAAGAAAATGATGCAGCCATATACTGAACGCTGGGGACCACAATCTAGAAGCAGTGTTATCTCTTTATGCTATAGCTTACGATCATATCATTGTTCGATGTGAAATATCCTACACTGTTGGGAGGAAGCTTTAGAGATGTTTTTTTTTATCTCTTAGCATAGCCTGAAGAAAGCATCTGCATTACATATTTTCTTTGTGAAGACAATGGCATGCGAGTTCTTTGAGATATAAATTCGCGGCAATATGCTTGTCGTGGTTAACGTATTTTTTTTTTTTTTTTTTGACTGTGACGGTTTTATGCCTCTGTTTTGAAGATACTCGCTGCAAAAAATCGATAATTACATATTTGGCCAGCGGTATTTCACATAAAAATTCCAAGCTATACTTCCTTTTCAACTCGGGTATCTCTCATAATCCTCTTACGAGATATATCAATCAAGTTTCTAAGCACGAAGAAGACCAGCTGGCCGATGGCAAAGAATGAAAACAAGATACTGATAATAGATTATTTGTTAGCATGGTCTGAAGATTTGCCGGTGTCAGGATGATGAATTTTCCCCATATTTGTTTAGAAATAAAGCATTGGCTTTATGAGTCTTGGTGCATACACGGAAACTACATCCTAGGAATATATCTTACCGCGAAATGAAGAGTACCGGTTAACCCTACCTGGCCTGGGGGACCCTGTTGGTTTTTGCTTCTATCTCTCGAGCGACAATAAATTGAGAGCTGATACTCCGTGACTTTGTAGCTTATCATATTGGGGTCATTTTGTGCCTAATTGCATGAATTCCCGAGCAGAGGATCATGGGTAAATTCCAAATGGCGGTCATGTGGGGTAGCAGAAAAGTGACGTTTTCGTTAGATTTCTTAAAAATTTGTGCTTTTCTGCATGGAAAAGTGGGTGAAACATATTTTATTTCATATCAGATTATTATTTACTAATTTATCATGCAGATTTTGCGACGAAAACGCTTAAATAATAAGATTTTGTTGCATTTTCTAGTAGAGCTTGACCCAAAGATATCTTCTGGTAAGTTTCAGCTCCCTAGCCTGAGGGATAGCGAAAATATTTAGGGGGCACTCCCCCCCCCCCCAGGCTGCGGTACACCCCAGATCGCCCAGGCCAGATAGGGCTAAGAAGAGCTTGTGATGGTTTCATTTGGAAGTTTACTTGTTACGTTAGACGGGACGAAAAAAAAGATCGATGTCATAGCCATTATATATAGCACAACTGTTAACGAACCTCAATTGTGGGTTGGCAAAACTAGGCTCATGCCACCATTAATATTGATCTGGTCCGGCGACAAATTCATTCGTGGTATAGCTATAGGATTGGACTATTTTTACGCACTTAATTGAACCTACTCATCGCATAATGTGGAAAAATAGTTTACGATCTCCCATCAATGAAAGGGTTTTTGGTACATGACATCGGGATATGTTATGTAGTTTTACTAAAGTAACCTATAATCCTCCAAGAGATATTGTACAGACAGCGCAGAAGCTCTTAAGGATGTCCGCTGGTGATTTTTGGCTTTGGCGGCCATTTTGCCTGTTTTTCCTATTGGGTTATCTCCCTTTCATATGTTAAGAGATGGGGATTTCATTCAAAAGAGAAATTTGCACAGCAAACATCCATCCAATTTGATAAATTTTGATAGACATCGTGATCATCCGCAAACAGTTAGAATATATAAAAAAGTTAAATACTAATTATATGAATTTTTCATGAACATGCTTCAAAACTAGGACTATTCCCTATGTTTTCTGGGGTATCATATAGAGCATAGGTCAGTCCACTTGATGTTGCCTACAGCTAGAAAAATGCACACCAACCAATATCTTGTTTTACCTCATATTACACAATTATGAATGCAACAACACACATTATTCAAAAAGTTAATTACTTTGATTTACCAGCAGCGGACATCCTTAAACCAGATGATTTGATTTCTTATATTACGGTAGGTCACTGGCCAATCTTCGAATGGTCAATCTCCATCGCCAGTTGAATATGGGGTCAGGCTTAAACACGTTATAATCCTCCAAGACATGTTGTGGTTCAATGTTACATCCACTTCTCCGTAGAGTTCGACCTTTTGACTCATCGACGTCACACATTTTCATGTTCTTGAATACATGAAAGCATATGTGGCGAAAATATAAACAGTTTAGCTTCCGTCCTTCCAGGGATATCTCCTTAATAGCATTGCATATTGTGTGTTCTGGTACACTTGTTCTGTATCTCGCAGAAACAAAATCGATCAGGGGTATGAATGACGGGCTGGTGTTTCTTTCAGGCTATGGTATCCATGTCTACAATACAGTTCCGATGAATCCGCGATAATTCGCTGTCTCAACCGAAAATGTA